>JZKD02S2376951.1:7613-19773 GCA_000966675.3 Picea glauca
TGTCTTGTTGACTACCGTGTCGCATTCCCCCTCTTCCACCTGTACCTCACTTAACCATGCGATGGGGCCTGTTCTCATTGGCTGTTCTCTAGCCTGGTTGGGATTCATCCCTATTGGCCGAACGCTAGCCCTGTCGGGGTTCGGCGGTTGCAGAGTCGAATGATTCAACATCCCTGTAGCGCCAAGGCACGAAATACAAAGAGACACCATGATTATTTGAACTATGACCATGACCCGCGACCACATGGGAACGGGGAGAGGGAAAGAGCTAGCTTGCACTAGGCTTCCATAGGTAATTCGGGGGCTCTGATTCAGTAGAAGACCAGAAAAATTTGATTGAGGTAGTGGGTATGTGACACACAGTAACTCAAATGCAGTTAGAAACCCCCAGAGTATCAGATTCAGTAGCCAAAATCATAGTTCAACAGTAGATATCAAGATCAGTTGGATCATGGATATCTCATAGTCACTAGTTCTTGTTTTAAGGTGTCCAAACCCTTATGAAAGTCCTCATCCCATTGTAACTTATCTTCCTTCTTCAACAACTTCTGCATAGGTGTTGTAATCTACGCATAACCTTTGATAAGATTACTATAATATCCCATGTGACCTAGATTTTCCCTCAGTTCTATGAATGATGTAGGTGGTTGTAGATCCAGGATTATTGTAATATTGTTAGGATCCACTAATAAGTCTTATTTCCAGACCACATGGCACAACAAAATTCCAAAAGGTGTGCCAAAAATACACTTTTTCAAAGTCAACGAAATCTAACATTGTTTACACATATCCAACATTAACTTGAGTACTTCTATGTGATCCTTGATTAGACTAAACATAGTCCAATCATATAAGTACACTTCTAGAAACTTATGAATAAATTCCTTAAAAGTTGCAACCACAACTATTGAAAAAACTGCAGGTGCATTCTTCAGTCCAAAGGGAATCACTATGTATTGATAACTTCCCCACTTTGTCACAAAAGTAGTTGTATACCTATCTTCCCACACAATTTTGATACGATGGTACCCTAATAATCCATCTGTGAAAGAGTAAACCTCCTTCCCTCCTACATTCTCCAGTACCTCATCTGTGAATAGTATTGGAAATGGATCGTGTAGACATGCATCATTCAACTTCATCATATCTAAACAAAACCTTATTCCTCCTATTTTCTTTTCTTGTACCACCATTGGACTTATCCACTCTTTGTTACGAGGAAAATCTCTCTATGGCTAGGGTAAACCACAACAGATGGAAATGAATGCATAAATCAACTCTATTCTCAAGTATTCTATATAAACAAACATGCTAGCAAGACAAGATAAAAGGCCTACCTTGTCCAAACATGCGATGAAGTCCACCATTGAGCACTTGACCCAAAGCAATATACTTGCAACTAGTTCTCAACAACCAAGCAAAGAAAGCATATGGTGATAATATATGATGTTATCACACTCAATCACATAATCCATTAATATACATAACAAATACACCCATGGAATAACAATTCAAATATTTGCAAGATATCAATTGGATGGGAAAAGAGTATTTCTATTAATATATGATCAACAGAAGTGAAAAAGTTACAAAATTCCGTGTTAGCACAGTTCAGAACTGAGAAACTAAGTTCCTTCCAACTAGGCCTCCACCACTTCAATCCTCCACTAAAGGCAAGCTCATAGAAGAGAGACAATGAAGTTCTCAATCAATAAGGGAAGATCTTGAGGGTTGAACATTGTGTTAAGACTTAAAGGAAAAAGGGATGAATACTCAATATGAAGTGAATAATTTCTCCAGAGTAACTTTGCTCTCAAATTTAAAATTTTTCTCCTCTTTTCCATAGCTCGGAATTGGTCCATTTATAGCCTTCAAATGGAACTAAAGGGCCGAGTCAGAACATTTCCATTATAGGGAAGGCCAAGGATCATTGATCTCCTGGCATGACATGGAAACCCAACACCATTTTTCATTTTTGGGCACAAATCTTGATGTACACGGGCTATAGTGGTGCAGCCTACTTATATGCATGTTGTATAATAGGCAAGGTGTGTACATGTGGGAAAAATGTATTTTTTATCTCAAGGATTTGCAAAAAGGGATGAAAAGTCTACATAGGGAAATGGAAAAAGGCCCTCTGTGAAATATTGCATAGGGTGGGGCAGATCTAGCTATAACACTCTTATTCCACCACCAGTTCAATGATCCCTACATCCAACATCCTATATATTTCTTCTTTCACCTTCTCTTTGTACTTCATATTTAACATGTAGGGTCTTTGTCACATTGGTTTAGCACACTGTTTCAAATGGATATTCATATTTCCTAATTCCCCAACTATCCCTTTTACTTATGATAATGTAGTTGGGATCAGGTCCTGATATTTGCACAATAAATTTGCAACCTTCTCCACAATTTCTTCACTCCAATAATCTCATATCTCTGCAAACTTTGGATTCTTTGTCATCTTAATGTTGACTTTGCACTTATTTATTGGTTGTGTATGCACAATAGATTCAATCACTGACCCTTCTACTACAGGTCACCCCTCATTTTAGGGTACTTGGGCATTCATGGGATATTCCTTAGCATGTTCTTCTTTTGCGACATTGTAACAATCCAACAATTCATGAACAATCATCGAAGCTTTGTGCGCACTGCACACTGGTACCGCCTCCATCAGCTATTCTTCTGAGAAAATATTGGTTCGAATGATCTGTAACACTATATTTATTAGTGGAGATTCATATTCAAATGTAAACATTACCTTGAACCTTTGAACCAACTTGTTGTTTCTCTATGCATTTCCATCTCCAAATACTAGTTCTTCGGAATTGTATCCGGTGTATGTATAAATTTGTGTGTCCATTCCTTCTTCGGTAATGAACTCCATATAGTTCTGTAGTGCTCAATATGAACTATTGGGTTATTTATCCCTATATACTTATGCACAATATTCTCTAAATCGGTACCAAATCTCACATTCATTAGTCACTGACACTGTGACTAGTCTTTCATCCCCTCTTTATGTGCATCCCACCATCTAGATAGAGTAGATTTCAAGACAATATCTAGTATGAAAAACATTTGATGTTCGGGTACCTACAACTCAAATTCCTTCACAAACGAGCTTATGTCAGTTAATCCATCATACTTGGGTGGATCACAGAACTTTGTTCCAATCCAATGTAATGATTGGGTTATACGTGCACATCGTCTAGTTGATACTTCATTCATCCTATGCTTCCAATGCTCCAAATTTTCCTTTGAATATGATGCACATGACATAATACTTCGCCAACTCAGGGAAGAATCCCCAGTGGGGTTAACATAATCATCCATCCACTTATTCATGTTATATAAGTTGTCAATTTGTTTCTCTCTTGTTGGCTCTATGTACCTCTTTCCTTCTGTCGGGTCTAATGGTGCAGTGACCTTCAAGTCTCCTACCTTAAATATCATTTCCCTCCTCTTCATATTAATGATCTCGTGATTATCAAAGGCCCATTCAAGTCCCATTAGTGTTTTACATGGTTGAATATCATCCATGATATCAATGAATTCAAAGTATTCTACACTACACACTCCATCTATGTTCACATGTACTCATGTTAATCAACCAATTGGTATTATCTTTTGTTAATTTTCTAACCTTAACTAAACAAGAGACTAGATTAACTTGGGTTATCCCATCATCCCCTAGGTATACTTTGGTAACATATTCACATCAGACCTCAAGTCCAAGATAACATTATCCACATCATATTCCCCAATCTATGCACTTAATATGAATTCTTCGTTGGTCCTCTTTCTATGAAGTACATGATTCACTACCCTCAGTGCAACATGAATGTCCCTTTCATTCACACAATGATCAATCATTTCATATAATGCATTCAGTGTAGTTTCATCTTTCATTAACTATACACAACTTATCAGGAAATCTCTTAGAGTACTTAGCTTCCCAAGTGGCTTCTCTTGCATAGTGTGATCGCAGACATGAGGTGTAGATGATGTTGATGCTACCTAGATGATGTTGATGCTACCCAATCCGATCCTGGTATCTATTTTATTTCCATCTTATACGTCTCCTTTTCTTGTTGAGGATTGAATGTTGGCACAGGTCCTATTGATTTCCTTACCCATTTCTCAAACTACTTCCCTCTATTCATCACATCAACCCATGTTCTATTTCCTTTGCATGTAACAATTGTTATCCTAAGAACTTTGTTGTGTTTTTCGACTAATACTTTATGTGCATTCTAATTTGGGTTTTGTTTTTGGTTCCCTCTTTCCACTTTGCGATTATTTGAGAACAAACTTATGTCGCATGGTCCAATTATCTACAATAGGTGCAAGTTGTACAAGGGTTTGGGAAATAATGAGCTAATTTTCCTGGTTGATTACAATTGTAGCATATTATTGGCCCTCTGCCAAAAGTTCCTCTGCTTCGACCTCTACAAAAATTTCATCTATTTCTTGGATTATATCCTCTATGATTATTATATTTTGGAACACCTCCTTCTATCGCAACATTCTCCTCCTAAATCCTGTACCTATATGAAGTGCTCTCTCTCATCAAATCAAATGTGCGACAATCCATCTCTTCATGTCCAAATGACTTGCGTAAGTTGCAAAATTAGTTCCTTGGCATACTCTGACATTTTTTAATTAATGGGCATTCATTCTGATGATGTCCTTGTTTCTTACATATTTCATAATATCCTCCTCCTAGTAATGGATTCGGTGCTCCAATCGCTAAATACTTTTGAATTTTTGGCATTCGTCCTTGTGGTGACCCTTAGTTCTACACTTAGTACACCATACTTGTTATCATTTCTCCTTTCCTTTTGTGATCTCTTCCAATTGAATTGTCAAGGAATCTAAATACATCTATACTTGTGCCATCCCTCCATTGTCTCCTACAGGGGATGCTTCCAACTTCATTGCAATCTCTAGAGCTTCTGGATGTGATGCAACCTTCTATTGTATCAGTGGATCATGGATGTGTGGTAAGAGACCCGCAATAAACCATTATGTATGTTGTTGATCCGGGATTTGAAACGTTAACCTTCCCATCACATCCTTAAATATTTGATCAAAATACCATACTAACTCATTTTTTACTAGTTTTATTTCCTTCATCTCGGTAATGTACTGTGACTCATACTTTGACTTCCTGAACTCCTTAAACAATGCTCGTCTAATTTTTTCTAAAGTCTTGGCTTGTCCTGTAGGTGTGGTACTCTACAATTTCATGTACCAAACTAGTGTGTGACCTCTAAAGGTTGTTTCCAACTGTGAAATATTTACAGCCTCATCCTAGACATTCTTTGCAGTCCAAATTGTCTTGTAGAAAATAGATGTTGTTCAAGGTCCTCTGACCCAACTCCCTAGAGCTCAAGAAGTCTCAAGGTGTTTTATACCCTTGACATGTTGTTCTGTGTATCACCTCCCCTTGGTGATGTTGGATGACTTTGACTTGTCACACTGCCTCCACTGCTTTGAATATTACTATTATGATTTCCCCCAATAACTATAAGTGATTTTGATAAACCTTCAACTATTACCTCATATTATGGTGACGCACATGGGTTCATGGATTCGAAACATGATCCATTTTGAGGAGGAATTAACAACTCTTATATTATATTATTGGAATGGAACTCCTCTTCCTCTCCTTTTATGTGTGGTATCTCTATGATTTGGACTATTGTGCAAGGTCCTTTCCACTCAATCTCACTGCAGGGCTCTCCTTTCGCAGTCCCAATATTTTTCCTCTTTTACCTCCTTCCACTATGCAATACTCCAAACTCATCTTCTTCTTTTGATACAACTTCTTCAGTTATTTGCATCCTCAGTCCCTCCCTTCCTTCTTCATTTCTTACTTCATTCTTTCCTACCTTCATAATATCCTCTTTTCAT
The DNA here is from genome assembly GCA_000966675.3 of Picea glauca. Taxonomy (NCBI): domain Eukaryota; kingdom Viridiplantae; phylum Streptophyta; class Pinopsida; order Pinales; family Pinaceae; genus Picea; species Picea glauca. Next base: position 13,539 of record JZKD02S2376951.1, read on the forward strand.
CCCATGTTTCCCATATATGCACAAATCCCCTTAGTAATCAGACTCTATTTTCATCACACACTTGTTGCACAACAACATATTTATCCACGTATCCAGTGATTTCATAAACCTTCTATGCGGTCCTTTGAAGAAATACCTCTCTGCAACACTATATGACTGGGTACAATCCACTGCAAACTTTGTAATATAACCTCCCAATATACTATCCAACCATAAATAAACTACATGAGAAGTCTGATTACTTATAGAGTTCATCTGCATTACCAACTCAAGATTCCAGTTCCTCGGCACTATGGTTTGGTACCTTCAAGTATTTTCCACTAATATTTCTAACCACTTAGTCAAAATAAAAATAAAAAATACCAAGAAAATCTCATGTAGTTTTTTGTACACGCACCTTTGCATCCATTGCTCGTTTCTCATCCAAGGGTTCCTATTCTCTTTTCGAGAAAATTATTTTTCCTTACCTTTTTTCCATTATGAGATCTCTTTATTAGTTGGCCACTAAAACATTCCCTTAATCATATATTATGCGTCCCAACAATGAAACCATTTTTTGACGCACAATTATAAGACTCTAGGTTCAAGTTATCTTAACCAAAAAAAACCTTCAGACATTGGCCCTTTAGAGATCACCTGCATGAAAGTGATTTCTCACCCAAGGCATCTATTGGGGATGCAAGAACCAAGTTTCTATAGTAGCGAGGGAATGGGAGGTGATCACCTTAATCATTCTTACTTATATGTTTAGTGTGTCTTAGCATGCCTTTATTGTTCCTTGGTTACTTAGTGAATTTAGTTATATAGTACCATTATACTACAGATTGAAACATAAACCATCTACTGCCACATTCATACCTATTGTGTAGTGATCATGTAAGAAACATATCTAATCTAACATTCATAAAGAGAATATTCATGATCAATCACATAAAATAAAAGAAATCATAGTAGTTAGTGTGGTTCACCCAACTTTGGTATACGTCCACAATGGTTGGATTCTTTATTATTATTTATGTAATTGTCACAAGCTTTCACATTTCACTTACAATATATATATCATGTTATCTCTCTCTCCATATTTCCTAGCCACTCTACAGTGCAAGCCTCTCCCTCTGTCCAACTCTCTTTCTCCACTCAGTCATAGAATCTTTCCTCCTCAGTCTATTCTCTCACTCTCCTTACAATAGTATATGAATATAGAACAAACAACTTCAACTCAATGGAATGAACAAGAGAGAACCCCTAATTTTCCCAACCCATTACATATTTCTACATGAATTCTATGGTTCAAAACCCTACTTTTCTTATCCCAAAAACCCAATCACATCTTTTTCTAACTCATGAAAACTCATGTTGACTCATTGTTCATGATTTATTTTGTTGTTTTTACATGTGCATGTTACTTTTTCACTTTGACTTCTATTCTTCATTCTTTTGCACATATTTCTAATTTTGGCATGTTAAACTGCTATCCTTCCTTTTCACCTTCTTTCTTCTCTTGATTTATTCTATGCTTTCTTCTCTTGCTTTATTCTTGGCTAAGTATATTCTTACTGTGTACTGTAATCCTGAATATGCCTCTTCTATGCAATGTTCTCCTGAATGTGACTCTACTATGCATTGTTCTCTTGAATGTTCCTCTTCTACGCATATTCTCCATACCTAAGATTTTTGTGAAACTGAATCCATAATGCCTATCCAACACTCCCCGTCCAAATTAACTAGCAACTTGTCTCTATATTTAGTGAAATTGAATTAAATGTGGGAGGTTTGGCCTAACGATTAAACTATTGGCTATATTTAACAAAAATTGGGGGTTTTATTCACCATGACCCTTGGCATATTCATTGACATGTTTTATAACACATGGTATATATATAACACATTATATATATATATATACATCGGTTGTATTGTTTTAAACTTCCCATGTGAACTTTGTTACATCCCCCCGTGCTTTGGATTGGTGTTTACATGGTGTATACATGAATCAAGGGATATGTATTGAGACTTAGGCCCTTAGTCTTGTTCCTCCCAAAAAAACTTCAACAAAAATTTGAATATATTATCTGACATATAAAATTTAAGTCACATATGAGGGTGCATTGGTAGTGGGGGCTATGTTAAGTCTTGGGAGGTTATGAAGGTCACGGGTTCAAACCATGTTGACTCCATAATTTTAACTTACATTAACCAATATTTGTTAATGGGAGGTTGCCATGTGGTGGCCCCTCATTAGCTCTCCAATGCCACTTTTCAATGGATGATTGGACCACTTGTGTGACACTTTTCAACCTGAAATTCATCCACCTGGAGGTACAATTTTCCTTGTCAACTTCCAATAATAATGTGCCACATGTCACCCTTTCATTGGTGACACATGTCACCTCTTTTTTACCATGTAATTTTTCCTTTGACCTGGTTGACTAGAACTTTGACTAGTTAGAATGATTGCACACAAAATTTGTTTGAGGTGTCATTTACGTCATTGGAAAGCTGACAATGAGCTCTATGAAATGATGTATTTTTTGGGACATTTTGAGACATTTGAATTTTGAGCATTTATGGTTCACATGGGACCTCTATGTGCATTCCTTATATCCTCCTAGATTACACCTTCCCACTGAAGAAAGTTTGGACCTCCAAAAGTATAGACATTAAAAAACTTAGTGATGATAATTCACTCTTCCATCTTGCTGAATATTTTGTAATTTAGTATTCATATTGGGTCTTCGATATTATGTAATAGATCAATGTAATTATGTCTGCTTCTCTTGAATATATCTCTAACTGTGTCCATGTTGTTAATATCTCTAGTTCTAGCTCATAGATTTCCTAACAATAAAAGTATTTTCACTGAATCTATTCAATACCTATACTTGTATTTCAACATCCACTCCCATCTCCTTTTATTGAACAAATTCCATCTCGACCAATATGAATCCAAGTTGAATGTTGATATTTTACTTTCCCATTTGGACTCTCTATTCTTATACTTCTTGATGTATCTGTAGCAGTCTCTGAATGAATAATCTCTCCATTTTTTCTCTCTCTTTGAAGAATAATTATGCTTGTAATGTTATTATCTATACTTTATTTCTTATGTTCAAGGTATACATCCATACGAACATGACATAGAATTTAAATATGCTTATAGAATACACCTTAATGCCTCTTATTTTCTAAGGAGGATTACTTCTCCTTTACCATCTCTAGAAATTTTTTCATTACTTTGATGCTCTTTTCTCTTCTGATATACATGTTCCAACTACCTACATCCTTCTTTTCCTTCACTTTTAGGTCTTAAAAAAAAAGAATGTTGTCTTAGACAATTTGATCCATATGTATCCCTTTAGTTGATTACAAGATAATACAATTTCTCATATTGTTGTCTTAAAGGCCTTAGAAATATTTATAACAAAATTTCTCTCACTATAAATTATATGTATAGGTGCCTATCTAAAAATATTTCCAACGATATTCCTCTCACTCTATAACAATATGTAAAGGTGTCTATATAGAAATATATATAACGAGACTCCTCTCACTCTCAACATCATATAAGGTGGAAATATAGAAATTTACAGAGTTCCTCTCACTCTTATAATTTACAATGAGAGGATTACAGGCCTTCAAATATACTTTAGGATTTTTACACATATGCATATTATATTTACAATGAAAATTTAAATATGGGTGTACTTATGGACTCATTCTCCCTAGTGTACTCGGAGGAGTCTCACAACTTTCAACCTCTAACAATTCCTCTGATGCTAATGTTGAGTTTGAAATTGAATCTAATGCAGAATTTGATGCCAAATCCAATTAAACATTAGACGAAACTATAGATCTTCCTAATAACTTGTATAACCTCTCTTTGTAAATACCAAGAACTATTGAGGTGTTTGGATTTGCTTCTCTTGAGTACACAAGTACTCAATCATTCTGGAATGTGACTTCATAACCACCATCCTCAAATGTTGCAAGTGAGAGTAGTTTTACCTTCAAGTATGGAACAAACAACATATTTTCTATTCCCAAAAATCCTCCCGACTCGAGCTAGAATCTTACATATACATACCCTCTTATTTCTTGTCTAGTATTGGTTCCAAATCCCAGAACACAATCTGTGTCAGACTCTAACAAATTCAAAAATATTGATTTCATCCCATTCATGTGGCGAGATGATCCACTTTCCACAAATCATTCTTTGATGTCTTCATATATCACTTTGAAAATACCAGCCATCAGGAAATATTCTCTCCCAAAATACCAGCATTTTAGTAAGACTATTAACTTCATCTAGAGTTGTTTCTTGTCTTCTTTCAAGTGTCTTTACATCCTTTATGTTCTAATTTGGACATAATTCTGAGAAAAGTATCCAACACTTCTCGATCTCATGTCCACTCTTACCACAATAAGAGAAGAGTGTCTTGTTCCACGATCCCTTCTTATCATTCCTTCTTTTCCTCTGACTTGAGAAATGATCTGCCTTCATCTTGGAGGGATTTAATGGCATGGAATATCTTCTTTTACACTTGTCCACATCATGGTTGTTAGTTCCAGAAGAAGCACATGGATAAATAGACCATTCACCAGTGGGGAAAGTCTTCATTCCTTCTTATGTAGCATGCACATATTTCCCTGAAGATGCCTTACACATGTTACTCTTATCTCAACTGGAAGGTAAGGCCAATTGCTTATGTTATACTTCTTCATATGAAGTTTTCTTTTTTTTATATACCCTCGAGCATTCTCCATCTTGATGAGGAAAAAAATAATATGAAGAATCATCTTTATCGATCATGTTTTTTGAGGGAGATAGTCTCTCTTGCAATGGAGTATTCTCATTCTCTTCTTGTCCAACTTTACTAATTGATGGTACCAATATCTGAAACTTTCTTTCTAATTCATGAAAAAATCTCATGTGAAATTATTCATAATATAACAATCAATGTTGCATCCTTTGATTCTCTTCCTCAAGAGCTTGCAACTCCATTCTTAGCTCAAAATTATCCTTATGGATTTGTTTATTAATGTTCTTTTGTAGCCTCAACTTCATGAGAAATTTACTCATATTCTCTTGTTGATAAGATCCTTCAAAATATTCACCAACTAAACTCTTGATTCTCATGTCACATCAACAACTTGCAACACATGCAAAAACTATCTCTGATACCACTTGATCTAGAAATACTTAGATACCACTTATTTCTTTATGTATATACATGCAATATCTAACTTAATCCAAAATAATTTACTAATCATATTGGGGTGGTTTGCATAATTCTGATGATGTGATTTTTACCTAAAAACTCATAAAATGATGATTAGTTTTTGAATAATGAGATGACATAGCTAAAAATAATAGAAATCAAATTACATAGAGATTCCATACTGTTTCATCTTTAAGTTCCCTTGAATCCAATAAAAATTGTTTTCATCATCTCCAAATACCAAAAATCACATGTAAAATGACTCACATATGGTAATTTAATTCAAAACAAGAAAATAACTTCACCATTGAAATCCTTCCAAAATTTTGAGAAAATTGACTATGAAGTCAACCAATTTCCAAACTGGCTCAATTTCACCCTCTTCGGCATGCAAAACAATGCATGAAATGCTCATTAATGGAAAATTGAGAGAACAATTTTACAAATGACTTCAAATCACAAAATATACCTCAAATTCATGATCCTTGCAAAAAATCATGAAAAATGAGTATAAATTTTCCTAGGTGTTGTCATTATACCTCATGGCACACTTTACAAGACAACATATTTTACCTTTTCTTGGCACGCAAATCAAGACATCCATAAAAATTCAAAATCTATACCCTGTCTTGGAAATTATGCCACCTCGAGATCCTTCCAGACCTCAGGATCCATGCAGAACTTCAACCATATGTCTTAGGATATGTGTAATGTGTTGGGATTTGTTCCCAATATACAGGGCATGGGTCTAACTCCCCATCCAAATTAATTGGCAACTTACCTATGTATTTAGTGGAATCTCATTAAATATAGGAGGTTTGGACTAACAGTTAAACAATTGGCTGTATTTAGTAGAGGTCAGGGGTTTCATTCCCCTAGACCCTTGGCATATTCGTTGGCATGTTTTTATAACACATGGTATATATATATAGATAGATAGATAGAGAGAGAGAGAGAGAGAGAGAGAGAGAGAGAGAGAGAGATTAATATGTCGGTTGTATTGTCTTCAACTTCCC
>JZKD02S2376962.1:0-11152 GCA_000966675.3 Picea glauca
ATGTGCCCCCACAAGGTAATAACTCAATCAAATATGAGGTGAGTCGAATAACAAAGAAGAATTGCGCCCATCCAAGGAAGATGTTTGTTCCAACAAGAGAAGAAATGCACCCAACAACTGATAGCTCGTCCAACAATGGAAGAAATACGCCCCACAAGTGATGTCTCGGCCCCCAATAGAAGATATACATCCAACAATTGATAACATGTCCCACAATGGGTGAAATGCGCCCAGGAATTGCTTGTCTCAGCGTTTGTATCAGATTAAAGAGCCCACCAACTAAAGGTCGACTCCCAACAGGAAATATGGTCTAGCTTCAAAGGGAAACTCGACCATCTTGATGGATGAACTTGGCCAACAAGGGATTTCTCCCTCCAACCATGAGCTTAGCTTCTACGATCAAGAGATAACCTATTCACACCATACCCTCTGCCAAAATATGGAAAAATCAATCACTATTAAGCTCAACGAAGAAATATGAAGTGATATCTTCCCCAAACCAGCTAGGGTGTATCGTTGCAACACCGAAACCAATAGATGAACAAGGGTTTCCAAAAACCCTAGACTCTTTTCTCAAGAGATCTCCAAAATCTCAATTTTTAAATGAATAGTCAATAATCCTTTCCAACCCTCCACCGTCCTTTTTCTCTTTCACTTTTCTTTTTCTCCATTAAAATATTCATTTAATTAATAATTGGAGAGAAATACCCTCAAAGAGGGGTTTAATATTAATAAACTCACTTTTCCTAAGTTTCACTTTATAATTCGAAAGTGACTTTACAAATATCATTTCCCTAACTCATCCGTCTAATGGTTTACGGGAAATTGTGTAAACCACCACGGTATTCTGACTACCTAGGGGAAATGGGACATTACAAACAAGAATAGTATTAACTCCAACAGGTCAAAAATACAAAGAAAAATACACACCTATCAAATCTGGATACAGGTACACCATGTGACCGAAGCCCAAGAAACCACAAACTATCTTCCTACCTCGATGACTAGATCCAGTGGGGGATGGTTTTGACATTAGCTGTAGCATCTCAGACCACCAACAGGCTGGGCAACACCACTACTCAGACAGTTCACTTAGCTCAACTAGCTCTGATACCAATTTGTAGCATCCCCAGATCTAACCTGATGGGCTATGCCACACAGAGACAATTGTGGAAAAATATACACATCCATATAAATATAGAATGACTATTCTACATATATATAACATACTAATGCGGAAACAACAGTAAGCCTACACATGAATCATTTACAACATACACATGCAATACTCATTAATTATAATGAAAATACAAATACACAACATACAACGAACACAAAATTGGTACTTATATTTTAATAGATGACCACTAACTGCATGCAGACCTTTCACGAACCTCCCAGCCTTAGACCACATTGTTCATCACTCTCAACAATGGGTCGCCCCCGAGCTGGGACTAAACTCCATCGGGAAAGGGAATTCTAGGCTTCGCAAGTACAACAAGGAAGTTGCACAAAACAACATGAAGGATCTTTTATCCCAGGAGCCACTTACGCCCACAACCCACAGAACCTCATTCCCCACATGCCTGCTCCACCTGAGGAGGGTACACCTTCACTAATACAAGTCCATCGGCTACTACACCTTCCTTACCTTGGGCTTCACAAACAGGCTAGACCAAAAGTCTCAAAGTACTGTAGCTGCTATGGGACTCCCTTCCAAGAGAACTCACTTCCCAACAAACTTTCTCACCTAGGAGAGTTTCTCACAGGCCTGACAACCTGATTCTTCAATTCATCTCCTAAGAAACAAGAAAAAACATTCAACTACACAAGGGTGACGGTAGAAACATAAAACAGGCATGGACACCAAAAATGGCAACATCCAAATGCTAAGACACAACACAACTCAGGCGAATACAATTGCGTCGGGATTCACATGACACACACGGGATAACTCAAGTACGACTGCAGTATTCCAAAGGTGTGTACTAGATACAAAGGCGATGTTGATGGATAACTAGTTCAATGCGTGAATCCATGGTCAATCGGGAAGGTGACAGACTTCTAGAGAATCATAAGGGTTGTGAGGAAACTCGAAACTAGTCCAGACACAAGGATGGGAACCACACGGGAGTGGGAAGAAAACCCCCAACAAGCTGGCCTTCCCAGCTATAAACTGCATGTGCCCAAGTTGAAACATGTCTTCCTTAAGCTGCATGAGTTCCACTTAGCACTCGTTCCCCTTTCTCCCAGGAACTTAGGACAACACGACTTAGGTCAACCATAGCTTTTGGGAAATAATAATAAAATATTATTCCCTTAGAGGTAAGCCCTCTAGCTTAGCCCTTAGGCCTAGACACTTATCCCCCTTCCCCTACCCTACCTAGTAGAGTTTAGTCCCCCATAACTCTTCTTCATGGTTGGTCTACACGCAACATTGTAATTTTATTAATGATGTGAGTGTTTACATTTACAAAATCAGGCTCATTGGCTTAGCATATGGCTGACTAGCCTAATAAACACATAAGTCTCTCAGATTATAACCACTTGTCTCACTAGCCTATAAACATAATTACAATTAAGTAGGGGCTTGGCCCTGGGGTGTTACAATCCCCTCCCCTTTTTTTTCACTTCCTCAGTGCAACTTATTTGCACCATAACAACAAGATTTACAAATTCTTCAAAAATATGTGGGTACTCTGCCCGCATGGCATATTCATGCTCCCATGTTGCATCCTCGAGACTGTACCAGGTCCACTGGACTTTTACAAGCCCTATGGCTTGATTCCAGAGCTTTGTTTTTCCGGTCCAGTATGTGCACCATATGCACTTTCAAGGTGCCTTCTTGCTCCACCTGAATCACATTCCAATCAATAACATGATTAACATCAGGTATATATTTCTTGTAACGCTACTTTTTCTGTTACCAAGGCTTAATCGCTTTGATACCAAATTGTAACACCACTTTTCGGTTACCATACTTCACGGAAATATAACACTCACTCTCTGATTATAAAACAACATGCATTTAAGTAATGAAACACATTTAAGCTCAGAATAAGCATAAGAATTATTACTAACATAATAATACATGGCAATAACATTAATCCAAATGCACAACAAAATACATGATAATTATAATACACACAATCACAAGGAAGGAATTCTATCCCAGGAACCACTCATACTCACTGCCCACAGATTCCCCTTCCCGACATGCCTATTCCACCCCAGGAGTATACACCTTCTCTATCACCTAGACAGTCCTTCGGCTGCTAACCTCCCTTGCCTTGGGTTTCAGCAACAGACCGGACCAGAAGTCTCCAAGCTCTATGGCAGCTACAGGGTTCCTTCCAGGAGTTCTCTCCTTCCTCTGCGCACTCTCTCACCTGGAGAGAGTCACCCACAGGCCAAGAAACCTATTCCTCCAATTCAACCACCTCTTGCTCCTGGAGAGAGTGTTGTACAAACTGGCCAACAAGCCCCACGCAGTCCAGCACTACATGGCCACAACAACCAACGAGGAAAATAGACACAGACTATCCAATAGGTTCTACAATGGAGGATGATATCACGGTTATGGCTTCGGTCAAGACTCCATGCATAGGCTCGATGCTCAGACAAAGGATGCTTCGGAATAGAGATGACACACACAGGTTCGATGGTTCAGAGGGCGTATGGGGTATTCTTGCAGAGGTCGAACCGGTCGTACTGTTTATAATATCGGGTTGAATGGAGGAGGAACCCCTCTCACAGCTCATCTTGGCTATTTTATTCACATGCACCAGGGTTGACACTTTTCACCCTTGGAACTGCATGTGTTCCTTCCATTTGGAAGTCACATGTCATTCCAAAAGAACTTAGGATAAAAACATATATTTTCACATGTCTCTTTGGAATAATATTAACTTATTATTCCCAAGGCTTAAGCCCCCTAGGCTTAACACTTAGCCCCTTTTCCCACCTTCCAGCCCCTAATCCCTTGCCCTCTCTATGGATTCTTAGTCCCCCATCACTCATTCATCGTGTCAGTCTGCACGCGGCAGTGTTTATATTTTATTAATGTGTTGCATACATACAGGTAAAAAATCAGGCCCTTGGCCTACAACCCTTAGGCTCTTTGGCCTAACAATCGCATAAGCCCATCGACTTATACAAGCTTGGCTCACCAGCCTATAACACATATTTACAATTCATTTTATACATCAGACTTACAAAGGGCTCGGCCTTGGGGACATTACAATTCCCCTCCCCTTATTTCTGCACTGTCCTCAGTGCAACCTTACACTGTCTCTGCAAGCTTTTCAAAATTTTCAAAAAGATGCGGGTACTCTACCTGCATAACATCTTCATGCTCCCATGTCGCATCCTTAGGATTGTACCAGGTCCACTAGAACTTTACAAGCTCTATGGATCGATTCCGGAGCTATTTGCTTTTCCTGTCCAATATGCACACATGATGCACTTGCAGGACACCTTCTGGTTCCACCTGAATCACATTCCAATCAATAACATGATTAGCATCAGGTATATATCTCTTAAGCAATGAAACATGAAACACATTATGTACAGTCATAGATGCAGGTAATGCAAGCATGTATGAAACTGGCCCAATCCTTTCAAAGATCTCAAATGGCCCACAAAATCTTGCTGCCAACTTGGCACAACTTCCCAGCTTCAGGGAACTCCTATTAGTTTTTACTTTCAGGAAAACATGATCACCCACTTTGTATTCTCTGTGGGTTTTGTTCTTATCATCATAACTCTTTTGCCTATTCTGGGCAACTTTCAAATTCTGTTTAATTCTTATCATTTGGTCTTCCACTTCTTTGAGTAAATCTGGCCCAACTATTGCTCTGTCAGCTGGATTATCCCAACTCACTGGAGTGTTTCACTTTCTTCCATAAAGTGCTTCGAATGGGCTCATATTCAACGATGCATGATACCCAACCACTTCTTTTAAGAAGATATAACAACATCTGCTGCCTTGTGAGTGGTTTTCAGTGGAATAAAATGCGCAACTTTTGTAAGCATGTCCACCACCACCATGATTGAATCATGCTGCTTGCTTGTTCTAGGTGATCCTGTAATAAAATCCATTGTCACCACTTCCCACTTCCACTCAGGAATGGGTAAGGGATGCAGCAACCCTGCTGGGTGCCTATGCTCAGCCTTAACTTTGTGGCACTCCATACATCTGGTGATGTATTCAACGATTTCTTTCTTCAGACCCAGCCAAAAGTAATGGATTTTGACTGCTTCCACAGTCTTCTAATAACCAGGATGTCCGACATACGTCATGTTATGCATTTCTTTTATAATTTCCAGCTTCAATTCTTGGACATTGGGTATGTATACTTTGTTTTTATACAAAAGTAAGACATCAGCTTCCAAGGTGTAACTTCCCTGGGTATGTGGTCTCTCACGCTGTTGTAGCTTTGCTACCAGACCTCTGTACTGCAAATAAACATTTGTAGCTTCCAAAATTCTATCCTTAATCTCAGTCCTGTACATGCTAATGGTTGTAGCATGTAATTCATGCACTTTTCTACTGAGTGCATCAACCACCTTATTTTCTTTCCCTTTGATATGCTTGATATCAAAGTCATATTCACAGAGAGACTCCAGCCATCTGGTTTGCCTGGCATTTAAAGTCGGCTGATCAAATAAATACTTCAGACCATTGTGGTTTGTTCTCAATTCGAATCTCCTTCCCATGAGGTAATGTCTCCATTTCCTCATAGCGTGGACTATTGCTACCAACTCCAAATCGTGAGTGGCATAATTCTTTTCATGCTCTTTCAACTTTCAGGATTCATAATAGATTACAAATCCCTCTTGGCTGAGAACTCCTCCCAGTCCCTCCTTACACGCATCTGTGCACACCACAAAATCCATATTTGGATCTACAATCCTCAGGATTGGAGCGCTGGTTAACAACTGCTTCAATCACTGGAAACTGTTCTCACACTCTTCAGTCCACTGAAACTTCTTCTCCTTCCTTTGCAAGGAAGTAATAGGGCGAGCTAACTTTGAGAACCCTGCTATAAACCTTCTGTAATAGCCTACCAGACCCATAAAAGATCTAACTTCCACCACATTCCTTGGCACTGACCATTCTCGGATGGCCTCAACCTTTTCAGGATCCACAACGATCCCTTCTTCTGAAATAATATGTCCCAAGTAATGGATCTGCCTTTGATAAAATGAGCATTTGCTCAACTTGGCATACAGCTGGTGTTCTCTCAACACTTGCATTACCATTCTCAAGTGTTGTTCATGCTCTTCCTCCAACTTGGAATACACCAAGATGTCATCTAGGAAGACTATGAAAAACTTGTCTAAATAGTCCCTGAATACACCATTCATTAAGCACATGAAAATAGCAGGTGCATTTGAAAATCCAAATAGCACCACCATGAACTCATAATGACCATACCTTGTTCTAAAGGATGTCTTGTTGATGTCTTCATCCTTTATTCTTACCTGGTGATATCCCGATCTGAGATCTATCTTCAAAAATATTCTCGCGGCCTTCAACTGATCGAAAAGATCATCAATCCTTGGCAGAGGATACTTGTTCTTGACAGTTACCTTATTCTACTACTGGAAATCAATGCACAACCTCAATGTCCCATCCTTCTTCTTCACGAATAGGACCGGGCACCCCAAGGTGACATGCTTGGGCGAATGTACCCCTTCTTCAAAATCTCTTCAAGCTGTAATTGAAACTCTTTTAGCTCTGGCGTACTCATTCTATAAGGAGCTTTCAAAACTGGAGCTGATCTAGGCTTCAAATTTATAGAAAAATCGATGTCCCTCTTCAGAGGTAGTCCAAGAACCTCTTGAAATACATCTTTGAACTCTGTGAGTACCTCATGGTCTCCAATCTTTGAGACTACATCTCTGGATGCTTCTTCCACACGAGTTGCAAGTAATTGACAACCCTTCCTGTAGCACTTCTTCGGCTGCATGTCTAAGATTTCTCTGACAGCCACAGCTCTGGGAATTCCTTGGATTGTTTTCCAATTTCCCTCTTCATCCAGGCATGTAAACCTCTTGTTACAATAGTCTAGGAGGGCATGGTGCTATTCCAACCAGTCCATCCAAATTAAGTAGTCATAAGAGCCTAAAGGCAGAATATTCAATTCAGCCTTAGTGCTCAATCCTTTCATGTCCACTGAACAAGAATTAACCAATTTAGTGACCTTCCTCTTGGTTCCTGTGGATAACTTCACTAGACAATATTTCTCATGTTTTCTTCTTGATAAACACAAACTTTCCACCACCCTAGGATCTACATAACTATGGCTAGCCCCTGAATCAATTAAAATAATTAGTGGTCGGTTGTTAATCATACCTTCCACTTCAATCATGTGAGATTGAAATTCCGCCTGCTTGTTGTCCAGGGCTATGTAGATCCTTGGCATCCTTCTACCCATATCCTCCACTATTTCAACTTGCTGAACATTGTGGACGGTTCTCGCTTTATCTTTTCTGTGGGGCAGTCTCTGTACCTATGGTTTCCTTTACAATCCCAACACTCCATAGGTGATGGTCTTGGCATTTGCTCACCCACTTTAGCCTTCCTGGGCTCTCTAAAGGATGGCTATCCATGGGGACTATTTCTGAAAAAGGGAGGCGTGTTTCCCTTCTGCCTCTGCTCTTTCCTGAACTTCTTCTTATCATCCCAAGCCTTCCGAAAAGTGAGCCTTTCTCTTTGTTGTTCATATAAGAATTTTTCCCTTCTTATCATTTCTTCCATGGTCTTAGGATCATCATACTGAATCTTATCACTAATGGAAGGTGGCAATCCACTCATATACCTCTGAATCTTGATAGTCTCATCTTTGATGAATGGAACATACTTCAGTAGTTCCAAGAAACTTTGTTCGTACTCATCAATGGTCATGCTGCCTAGCTTGAGTTCAAAGAGTTCCTTCATCTTTCTGTCATAATATATTTTGATCAGGTAATTCTTCTCGAAATACCTCTTAAAATCCTTCCAAGTGATATCTTTTTCTCTGATGTGCTGCACTTGCACAAACTGATCCCACCACATGGATGCTTCTCCTTTTAGCTGGTACATCGCAATTTTTCCTTCTGCATGAGCGAAGTAGTTCTGCAGTTGGAAATATTTCTTCATGCCAAGCAACCATGTATCGACATCTTCCACCTTCTTATGTTCTCCATCAAACGTTGGAGGCTTGATCTTGTTCATCTCCCCTTTCAATTCATCCTTTCCATATTTTCGGTGTTTTCTGGTAGGGGACGGACTTGAACTATTGTGTGTTTCCTTGCCAGAATTCTTCGGGGAGAGACGGTAATGTCTGCTACCACTCCTCGATCTTCTTCTCCTCTCAGGGGTTTTGACACTTCTTGATCTGCTTGTGTCACTCTCTTTTTCCAATTTATTTTATATTCTTTCTAGGTTATTCAACATTTTTAAGTTGAATTCACCTTGCCGATCCATGATTTTCATGAGCTTTCGGCTATCAGCTCGGCGAGCCTGGGCATCTTTCAACATTTTTTCAATGAGTTTCATCATATATCCTTCTTTATCTATTTCTTTTCCGTGCCCATTAGAGTTTGTTCCTTCGACTCCCAAGTTAACATCCTTTCCTTCTCTTTCGTCCTCTGAAATGGAGGCACTCCACACCTCTTCCATTTCCTTACTCAGTGTCTATTCTTGGTTGTCTTGTCACTCGTTGAACTCTACACACACAATGTTCAATCAATCCGAAGTTTGTCAGGCCCTTAAACCTTCAAGAAAACTTACAACATTCATAAGCCAACGTGAACAAGAAAAATGTTATGACTTCACAAAGTTTTTTGAGCTCTGTTCGTCTCTGCAAATTCTGGGACTTTGGATTTTCGGTACCTGGGAGTTCACGATGCGGTGACTCCCAACCTATTTACACTCCTATCCCCAAAATGCGATACATAGTTTCTTGTACGAGATCCAACGATCCACAATGAGTTGGATTTAACGGTCCAGATCTTTTTGGAATTTTGTGAATCAGAAGTTCACGATGCAGCGAATCCTAATCTTTGTCGCCTCAATCCTCGAATTCCAAAAATTCAGTTTCCTTTCTCTCCGGGCCCACAACACAGTTGTCGCCCTTAAAATCTACTACGGTTCTTCCGTCTCTGAAGATTTCGGGACTTCGGGACTTCATTTTTCGGGGTTTCAGTTCTTGATACTCCTAGACTTGCTTTCCTTTCCAACCTCCAACTTCTGAAATTTTGATTTACTTATCCTTCGGGCCCACATAGCACAACTGTCTCCACATCTACAGTGGCGAGTGGCACCCTTCGGTGGTTCCAAGTCACCTATGATGACGTCATCGGGTCCCACCGCTCTTGCTTGTCTCCTCGACTTACTGGCACGTGGTACACCCATGTGTCCACGTTTGTTCAAAAGGAAAAATCCAACGGTTAGACTTTTCTCATATCTACAGCGAAGATCTTTTCGGCGTTTCAAGGTTTCGAGCATCGGGAGTTCGTGCACCCCACATATCGAACTTCCATCTACCGAAATCCCAAAATTACGGTTTACTCCTTCGCTGAATCGGACGATCAACTCCCTTCCTACGATCTATGGTGTAGATCATTTCGGGATTTGGGGTTTCAGGTTTCGGAGGTGTTCACCTTCCTCACTTCCCATCTCCTGACTTTTCAAAATTCGAAAGGTTTTCGTGACTAACTCAAGCGCGACTCTGCCAAATCTAACGGTCGAGCCTTCCTCCCAGATCTACAACGTAGATCTTCTCAATTTTTTGGGTTTTCGGGAGTTCGCGTATCGCGATTCCCACGCTCCTGGGCAACTCCAAAGGGTTTTTAAAACCTACGCATGTTTTCTCGATCCGACGGTCACGAGGGTTCTCTACTTCCCTCCCGAACATATCCTAAGTCTCCAGCACTGCTGGTGTGGAGTCCTCTCTCCCTGTGGCCATATAACACACTAGCTGCGGTTTCACAACACCGCTATACCTCTTGATATTATAGGCATGGTCAAGTAACTCCTTGACACTCCAGACCATACCAGGGTCTGAAATTGGTCCTCCAGACACAATTTCTCCTCACACCCCCGGTCCAAAGACCACTTGACTAGCCCATCTAGGCTCAGTTTCGAAACCTTGGCTCTGATACCAAATTGTAACGCTACTTTTTCTGTTACCAAGGCTTAATCACTCTGATACCAAATTGTAACACCACTTTTTGGTTACCATACTTCGTGGAAATATAACACTCACTCTCTGATTATAAAACAACATGCATTTAAGTAATGAAACACATTTAAGATCAGAGTAAGCATAAGAATTATTACTAACATAAATAATCCATGGCAATAACATTAATCCAAATGCACAACAAAATACATGATAATTATAATATAGAGAGATACATAAACATAATTAAAGCATCATCTGGTACTTATATTTAAAACAGTGGTAGTTCCACCAACCAAGTGTAGGCCTTCCACAAACCTCCCAGCCTTAGACCACATTGCTCATCAGCTCAGCAGCAGGTCACCCCGAGCTGGGACTAAGCTCCACCCCAAGGTAAGGAATCCTAGGCTAGGCTGAGGTTACAGGGAAGAACACACAATCACAAGGAAGGAATTCTATCCCAGGAACCACTCATACTCACTGCCCATAGACTCTCCTTCCCCACATGCCTATTCCACCCCAGGAGTATACACCTTCTCTATCACCTAGATAGTCCTTCGGCTGCTAACCTCCCTTGCCTTGGGTTTCATCAACAGACCGGACCAGAAGTCTCCAAGATCTGTGGAAGCTACAGGGTTCCTTCTAGGAGTTCTCTCCTTCCTTTGTGCACTCTCTCACCTGGAGAGAGTCATTCATAGGCCAAGCAACTTTTTCCTCCAATTTAACCACCTCTCTCTCCTAGAGAGAATGTTGTACAAACTGGACAACAAGCCCCACGCAGTCCAGCACTGCGTGACCACAACAACCAATGGGGAAAACAGACACAAGCTTTCCAATAGGTTCTACAATGGCGGATGATATCACGGATATGGCTTCGGACAAGACTCCACGCATAGGCTCGATGATCAGACAGAGGATGCTTCAGAATAGATATGCCACACATATGTTCGATGGTTTAGAGGGTGTACGGGGTATTCTTG
>JZKD02S2376962.1:13974-24208 GCA_000966675.3 Picea glauca
GTACCTCCTGGAATACATCTTCAAAATATTTTAATACTGCATGGTCTTCAATATTTGACACCTTATCCTTAGGTGTTTCTTCCATATGAGCTGCAAATATTTGGCAGCCCTTCCTATAATACTTCTTCAGCTGCATTGTTGAGATTTCTCTGACATTAACTGCCCTTGGGATTCCCTGCACTTTCCTTGATTTTCCTTCCTCATCCGTGAAAGTGAATTCCTCATTATGATAGTCTAAGATGGCATGGTGCTGGTCCAACCAATCCATCCCGATTAGACAGTCATAGGAGCCTAAAGGTAAGATGTCCAATTCATCCCTTGTGCTCAATCCATTCATGTCCACTGGACATGACTTAACCAACTCAACAACCTTTCTCTTGGCTCTTGTAGCCAGCTGCACTAACCAACATTTTCCATGCTTTCTTCTTGGAAAATGCAAACTTTCCACCATTCTAGGATCTATATAACTATGACTAGCTCCTAAATCAATTAAAATAGTAATGGTTTGGTTGTTGATCATAACTTCCACTTCAATCATATGTGACTGATATTCTACTCGCTTTTTGTCTAGGGATGCGTAGATCCTTGGTACACTTCTGCCCATGTCCTCCACTGTTTCTACCTATTGAACATTGTGGACAACTCTCACTTTGTCATTTCTGTGGGGGCAATCTCTGTACCTATAATTTCCTTTACAACCCCAACATTCCATAGGTGGTTGTATTCGAATTTTCCCACCTACTTCAGCCTTCCTGGTCTCTCTAACACTTGGTTTTCCTTGAGGGATATTTTTGAAAAAGGATGGCTTAGTTCCCTTCTTCCTCTGATTCATCTTCAATTTTGTCTTGTCTTCCCAAGCCTTCCGAAAAGTGGGATTTTCTCTTTGCTGATCATATAAGCATTTTTCTCTCCTTATAGTTTCTTCCATAGTTTTCGGGTCATCATACTGGAACTTATCACTGATGGAATATGTCATCCCACTAAGATACCTTTGAATATTAACTTTCTCGTCCTTGATGAAGGGGACATATTTCAACAAATCCAAGAATCTTATTTCATACTCATCAATGGACATACTTCTCAGCCTGAGTTCGAAGAACTCTTTCATTTTCTTGTCATAATACCTCTTAGTTAAGTACTTCTTTTCGAAATGTCTCTTGAATTCCCTCCATGTAACATTCTTCTCTCTAACATGTTGTACTTGCACAAGATGATCCCACCATATGGATGCCTTTCCTTTAAGTTGGTAAATGGAATTTCTTCCCTTTGCATGAGAAGAATAGTTCTATAGTTGGAAACATTTCCTCATTCCCAACAATCATGTCTCAGCATCTTCATCTTTCTTGTTCTCTCAATCAAACGTAGGAGGTTTAATCTTGTTCATTTCTCCCTTCAGTTCATCCACTCCAGATCTCCTATGCTTTTTGGTAGGAGATGGGATTGAACTACTGTGTTCCCTCCTCTTAGAGTTCCCTTGGGAGTGATGATGGTGTCTGCCAACACTCCTTGATTTCCTCTTTTCATCAGGAGACCCGTGACTTCCTGATTTACTGGAGTCAATCTCCTTATCCAATTTATTTTCTATCCTTTCCAGGCTCTGTATCAAATTTATGTTGAATCCTCCTTGTTGATCCTGGGCTTTCATGAGCTTTTTTTTATCTGCTCGGTGAGTCTGGACATCTTTTTGCAATATTTCAATGATTTTCATCATGTTTCCCTCCTTATATATCTCTTCTCCATGCCCATTGGAGTTCGATCCTTTAACTCCCAAATGGACATCCATTCCTCTAACTTCATTCTCTAAACTGGAAGCATTCTGTGTCTCCTCCATTTCTCTGCACTAAGCAACAATTTGGTTCGGTTTTGACAATCGTTAACTCTGCAAACACAATGTGAAGTCAACCGAAATTTGTCAGGCCATCAGTCCTTAACAAATTTCCACAGTATTCATAAACCAATTTGATTTAAGAAAACGTTCAGATTTCATTTTGTGGTTCTTGAGCAATCAAGAATCCCCGTAGATCTTTTCTTTCTGAGCTCTGCTCTATTCTGCAATAATTTTTTGGCAATAGCCCCTTCCTCTTAGCCCCTAACCTATGCGACCATAGGTTGTGGCCAAGTGATAGATCGATAGGCGCTTACTCAGGACTTTGGGCCTCCGACTTCGGAAGTTTTCAAAGCACATCACAACAAATCTCTCAGACTTCTGGATTAATGAACTCACTAAGTAGGGTGGATCAACAATCCACGACTACCCAACATATAATGACTGACACCCACTATGGAACTTCAGGCATCTGAGCTATGGGAATTCAGAGTTTTGAGACTTTAGAGGATTTCACATCTGTTTCCACACGCCACTGTGAACCTCAGGGCCCCACCACCCATACTCGAGAGGAGCTCCCCGTGACGAAACATTAGAAACAGACACGTGGCCCACTCAGACAAGTGACACATTTTACGTTCCAAATGACATTTCAATCTTTGGTGGGTCCAAAACCCACTAACACATGGAACACATCCCATGGGTCCACATCATTCCCAATGATATCATCATGCCACGTTACTCAAAAATTTCAGGCTTCAAAAGTTTTTACGTTGCTTCCTTCCAGTCTCCCGAATTCTGAATTTCTGGACTTCCTTACCCTTTGGGTCCACATAGTACAACTGTCCACATTCCAAGTGGGGGAACATGGTAGACATAGGAGAGATCCATGTCACCTCCAGGTGGCATCATCATGACTCACTAATTCATCTTTTCGGCGCTTCAGAGCTTTGGGTTTCGGGAGTTCTCTCCTCTACACACACTAATTCTCCCGAACATCAAAATTTCGAACAAGCCAATCTGCTGACACGTGTTGCTCTTGACGGACGGTCTGGTTTAACTACATACTTTGGAGCTTTAGGGGATTTCTCCCTTCACCACTGCGGTTTTCCCTTTTAACTTGGCTTGATCCAACTGTAAGGCTTCTCCCCATATCTACGGTGTAGATCTCCTCCAACTTTGGAGCTTCAAGCTTCCACCCTTCTCTTATTTTTTCACCTAACTTTGTCGAAGTCATGAAGTCGGAAGGGCTTCTAGGGTAACCCTCCTGCACTTTCTCCATATCCGACGGTCGTGAAGGATTCCCCTTCTCCCGAACAGATCCTCCAACCCCAACACCACAAATGTTGTCATTTCTTTCTCTATGGCCATTTATTAAACTTATTACGCCTCATGTGTTCTGAACAAAGTACAAGTGTTCTTTCAACGACATTCTAGCACTCTATACATCAAAATTATCTTGACTTCCTACTCTGAATTTCTCATTCATGACCCTCTAGGTTCTGGGTAGGATCCATGGGCTCTAAACTTGAATTTTGTCCATTTCGACAACAATTCTTTTCCGAAACTTTTGCTTCAACTTCCACTAGCATGGCCCATCTAGGATTAGTGTTGAAACCTTGGCTCTAATACCAATTTGTAGTATCCCCAGCCACAAACAAGTCAGGAAATGCCACTACTCGGATAGTTCACTTAGCTCAACTAGCTCTGATACCAATTTGTAGCATCCCCAGATATAACAAGGTGGGCTATGCCACACATAGATACTTGCGTAAAAACATACACATCCATATAAACATAGAATGACTATTCTACATATATATAGCATACTAATGTGGAAATAATAGTAAGCCTACACATGCAACATTTACAACATACACATGCAATACTCATTAATTATAATGAAAATACAAATACATAGCATACAATGAACACAAAATTGGTACTTATATTTTAATATAAGACCACTAACTGCATGAAGACCTTCCACAAACCTCCCAGCCTTAGACCACGCTGCTCATCACGCTCAGTAGTGGGTCACCCCTGAGCTGGTACTAAACTCCACTGGGCAAGGGAATTCTAGGCTCGACAAAGGACAAAAAGGAAGTTGCACAAAACAATAGGAAGGATCTTTTATCCCAAAAACCACTTACGCCCACATACACTCATTCCCCACACACCCTCTCCACCCCAAGAGGGTACACCTTCACTAATACAAGTCCATTGGCTACTACACCTCCCTTACCTTGGGCTTCAACCAGAAGTCTCAGAGTACTGTAGCTGCTATGGGACTCCCTTCCAGGAGAACTCACTTCCCAACAAACTCTCTCACCTGGGAGAGTTTCTCACAAGCTTGACAACCTGCTTCTTCAATTCATCTCCTAAGCAACAAACAACAACATTCAACTACATAAGGGCAATGGTAGCAACCGAAAACAGGCATGGACATCGAAAATGGCAACAATCAAACGCTAAGACACAACACAGATCAGGAGAATACAATTGTGTCAAGCTTCATAGGACACAAACGGGATAGCTCAAGTGAGACTGCAGGTTTCCAAAGGTGTTTTCTATATACAGTGGCGATGATGATGGAGAACTGGCTCAATGCGTGAATCCCTGGTCAATCAGGAAGGTGATAGACTTCCAGAGAATCGTAAGGGTCGTGAGGAAACTCGTAACTGGTCCAAACACAAGGATGGGAACTATGCCAGAGTGGGAAGTGAACCCCCAATGAGTTGGCCTTCCCATCTATAAACTGCATGCGCCCAAGTTGATACACGTCTTCCTGAATCCGCATGAGTTCCACTTAGCACTCGTTCCCTTTTATCCCAAGAGCTTAGGACAACATGGCTTATGTCAACCATAGATTTTGGGAAATAATAATAAAATATTATTCCCTTAGAGGTAATCCCTCTAACTTAGCCCCTAGGCCTAGACACTTAGCCCCCTTCCGTTACCCTACCTAGTAGAGTTTAGTCCCCCATAACTCTTCTTCGTGGTGGGTCTACACGCAACAGTGTAATTTTATTAATGATGCAAGTGTTTACATTTAAAAAATCAGGCTCATTGGCTTAACATCTGGCTCACCAGCCTAATAATCAGATAAGTCTCTCATCTTATAACCACTCGACTCACCAACCTATAAACATAATTACAATACAACAGGGGCTCGGCCTTGGGGTGTTACATTAACGATATGAGGAGGCTTCTCGAGGTTCTTCGCTTCAAATTTTGGCTTTTAGGGCTTCCTGTTCAAAGAATTCAACAGCAAAAATTCCTTCTCTCTCTCATTTGCATCTGTAGAGTGTTGTGTCACATTCGTTTCTGTGCAGATGTCCCCTTCAACTATCGTAGAACACCGCAGAAGTGCTTCCTCAGGTTGCAACTCAAGTTCCAAGAACTCATCGACCTTGTCGGTGTCTTCAAGGGTTTCCTGGAACATATCGGAAAGCAAATCAACGCCTTCATTGCTCACCTCTCTCTAATACCATGATGAAGTGGGCAGAAGAAAAGGAAAAACAAAGAAAATAACAAGAAGAGAAATTTGTATTTCTCTCAATGATCAACATGATTACATCTTCCTCGTATATATAGAGGCCTTGGAAGGCTCTCGAGAATCCAAAGAGTTCTTGGAGTAGGAAATGTCTAGACTATGTCGGTGGAGGAAGAGTCTGGAAGATGGTGGAGGTTTCTAGTGGTAGGTAGAGTAGAAATTAATTTTTCCAATATATATATATATATTTCCCTGTTTCCTAAAACTTTGAAAGTTGCTTTTCCAAAACTAGTATAATCCCAAAACTCGATAGCACCGAAATTTTAGATTAGATTTCTCAAAAAATACACATCAATTGAGACCTCCAATACACAAAACAGAAGAAAAAGACACAACATACCCATTGGCACCATGGATCTGGTTTCCTTTTTTAGGCAAAGAATTGAGGTTGTTTGCTTGAATTCCAATTCCTGTTCATGAAGAAGAATGTTTTTATATAGACCTAAGTAATCTTGAAAGCGGCTCGAATTCCTTTGGAAGTCTGAGCAAATACAATTATAAAAGAGAACAAGTTTCTAATACTATCAAGTGTTGAATGCTTCGCCTTCCCTTCTTCAGCCCACTTGGGCTTCAACGAACTTCGATGACTTTCATCCCTTCAACCTCGAGAGAGAATAATCAACACAGTTCCTCAAATATTTTGAAGCTCTACGTCAATTTTTCCCTCCTCTTATGCTCATAAATCATATTATGAACATGACTGCTAGAAATCGTTCACCTTTGCAGTGTGTATCTCCCAAATATTGAGATTTTTCGCAGTTTTTGTACATGAGTATTCCTCAAGATTGTTAGGAATCTCTTCAATCTGTACTTACCCTAAACCCTGGGCAGGGTCAACACTTTACATGGCGATGTCCATCGTGTTCCTTATGTTCCTCTTGACGAGGCGACATGGAAGCTATTGGTTTGACTGATTTGGAGAAAAAAGTACAACAAACCTGGGACAATGGCTGCACTTTGGATTCTTATTTACCCATCAAACAATTTTTTTTTATGTTTTGGGTTTCTATATATCTAGTTGAAGAATGTTCTGTAAAAATTTCCCTTCAATAATGAAGTTTTGACTATAAATTTACCCTTCAATGATGAAGTTTTGATTAAAAAATCACTCGAAAATGAGAATATTTAACCTATTTGATCCGCGAATCACTATGTGCGTTGTTTGTGACAGAGCATTTCTTTGTCAAATTCCATCCCTAATCGCCGTGTGACATTTTCTCTGTCAAATTCCATCCCTAATCGCCGTGTGACATTTTCTCTGTCAAATTCCATCCCTAATCGTCGTGTGACACTTTCTCTGTCAAATTCCATCCCTAAGTTAATTTCAGTGTTGAACTTTTAAGTTAATTTTATAATAAATTGGTTTTTAAACAATTTTTTGAACATTTTTATAGAGTATGAGGAAGTGTAAAGTGAAATTATGTTTAAAAGTTTTGATTATTCCATTAAATCATAATAATTTAATCAAAATTCTTTATCGATTCTTTTTATATCAGAAAATTCGAAAAAACAAACAAAAATTGACTCTGTTAAGTTCACTTAATCTTCCCCATACTCCATGCTTTAGTCCGAAAAACCATGATATATATAGACTTAGATAAGTATATTGTTGCAGGCTACTATGAAAGGGAATGAATAATTGAAGCAGTTCTACCTATAGTTTTTCATAGGATTTATAAAATCATATAGGACAATGTAGTATAGAATGCACCCGTGGGTGTTTCATTATGATTATTAATTAAAATTGGAAAAGGTTCGAGGAAATAGATATTAATAGAAATTGAAAAATATTATTAAATTTTAGAAATTGATTATTATTAAATATTCATATTGTCTTTCCAATGTAACTCCACTTTCTAAGTAGCATGCTTCATCTTTTCATCAACTCATTATTGAGCATTAATTTACTTGTATGATTTGAGATGTTCCAATATCTTTAATACTACATTATTACCTAAAGCATATAGGAAAAGAAAACTGCAATTGCCTTTGTTCATTATTAATGAAATCTTTTTTTACTTGTGCATTTGTGGTGGACAACCACAAAGTCTCATCCTTATTTGTGGGACTTGTATGAAACAACAATATGATATGCCTATTTTATAGTATTTTCAAATAATTTTTTTTAAGGGTATGAAATCTCCTTCTCTAATTTTAATCTTATAAGAAAATTACTACTTTAAACTAACTTATTTTTCTTTTGAAATATTTCTTTGGAAATATATATAGATATATCTTGTGATATTTGTTGTATTATATGCGAGAGAAATGACTCTTTTTTTTCTTTTGAAAACATATATAGATATATCTTGTGGTATTTGTTATATTATATGGCATAAAAAGAACATTGAAAGAGTTCATGTTTACCTTTTTACCATGCAACAATACTAAAGGTGTGCACTAATAAAAATCATTTTTTTAAAATTAATGGTGATGTTGGTTTTAATTACCAATTGAAATCTCTATTTTCTTTTTAAGGAAAAAAAGTTGTTCATTTAAATAGATGGTCATTTGCATGAAGTTCATGGCCTCAAAAGAGGTAATCTAGTTTCACAAGGAGAAAAAGTAATTAGTGTGTTATTTTAAATAAATAATAACATACTTTTGTTATAGAGAAAATATAATTAGTGTGTCATTTTAAATAAATAATGTGTTGGTAGTGTTGGGGCCAAAAGCCCCACTTTTGTAGTGTTGAAGCCTCTAAATGAAGAATAAGACAAGCATGATAGGTTCTTGCTCAATGATATAATGAATATGGAGTGAGTGCAAGTTTATGAAGGTTTCTCATGGCAAGTTAGTGGCAATGCAAACATGGAACAACAATATGTTGACTTGGAGGGATGATTCGAGGTACTTTCACAATGAATTTGAATATAGTGTAAGGCTAAATGTTGGAAATTGAATTAGCTTCTAGAATATATAAATTTTATTTATGAATTTTTTGTATGACCATGTGAAATTTATTGCAAAATATATTGCATATGTTCTCTTCAGTGTAGGTGTTGAGTACATAAATGTTGGTTGATTTCCCTAAAAAAATAGTACAATAATATATAATATATTATGAAAGTCAATATAACCCTATAAATTATAGATCTCACTCTATACTAGTGGCATATAATTTTTTTTTAAAGGGTAAAATGATAAAAAGTTATAGTAGTGACAAAAGGGGTCTATATTTTAAGATTCTAACATATGTTAAGACAAAAACTAAATTAAAAGAAGTAAACAATATTATATTTTTTAAATTATATAATTCGAATCTACATAATCAGATCTATATGTGTGTGCAGTTTCATCAACAATGGATAAAAATGACGTGAAAATGGAGATATGGAGAGGCATTTGGAAAAATGGAGGTTTTGTTGTTTTTGCAGTCCAAACCACTAGAATCATCATACCAAACAAAAATTCAAAGAAATCAAGTCAGCAAACATGTGGGTAAGTAGAAACACTCCTATTGAAAAAAAGGAAAAAATGAGGTTTTGTTTTTTTTGCAGTCCAAACCACCAAGATCATCATACCGAACATAAATTTGAACCAACCAAGTTAGAAAACATGTGGGTGAGTAGAAAGACTCCTGCTAAGAAAATGAATTTTGAATAACACACATACATTCTAGAATAACACACACACACACACACACATCTTAGTAATTTGTCCATAACTTTCTACCTCGACATTCAATTTTGGAGTTCTTTAGCTTGTTGGAAAGGTCTTTAATAGCTCTAAATTATGTGTAATTATATTTTATGTTTCTACATAGACAATTGTTTATTTTCAAAAGAATAGAAAATGAATGTTTGGGCCATGATCGATACCTCAAATGGTAATATGGGTGCTCTTAGGAGTTTTTTCACATGAGGGGTGAATTTTAGGGACTTGACCGTTGTAAGAGAAGGAAAATATGAGAATTAGGCTCTAAGGAATCTTATAGAGCTCATGGTATATGAACAAGGATTCAAACCACCACACAGGCCCTCTAAAGGGGATACTCAACCTCCAAGTGGAATATGGTTGCTCCTATAATGCCTTGGGTAGTAGGGATGGGTCTCAAGGCCTTGCCAATGGGTATGGGAGGAAAATAAGGCCCTCGAGCTCTATCCTCTAGATGAATACTTTAGGGGCCAAGGGCCATGGATAAGGCCACAAACCATAAAACATGCACTATATAGGATATTGTTGTCCTTAGAGTGGGATATGGGCACCAATATGAGGTTTTGTGAAATAGTGATGGGTATTAGACCATGGTTAGGGAGAATTTGATGGAAATAGCTCTAAATTAAAATTCTTGAGTTAATGAGACATGATCAAGGCCTCAAACCATAACATAAACCATTTAGAGTGGATCTTTGGCTCATACAAGTGGGATATGGATGCAATCGTAAGTTCATGTGCCAAATATGGATGGGTGTTGAGGCCTTGACCATAATCAAGGTAGGAAAATAAGTTCCTTAGAACATAAATGGATATCTAGGGATCATTGGTCATGAACATGACCTCAAACTACATTGCAATCCCTTTATAGGTTTGATATTGACCTCTAAGTGGAATATGGCTATCATTATGAGGTCTTGCATGCTAGGGATGGGTCTTAAGGCAGTGGCCATGGTAAAGGCAGGAAAATAAGGACCTTTTGGGCATAGATGAAGCCTTTAGGGATCAAGGGACATAAACAACATCATAATCCACATAACATGTCCTCTATAGGGGATCATTGTCATTTAAGTGAGATATGGGTGGGTGAAATCATGAAGATGGGTTACACTTTTGCTTGTTTTATGAGAAAAAAAACTGTATTTTCACAAGTTATTCAACTTCCGACATACAAAAGTATTTTTTTTATTTAGAAT
>JZKD02S2376973.1:0-29964 GCA_000966675.3 Picea glauca
ACAAATGCATACTAATGCATACTAAAGAAACACACTAGAAAACACACTTTTACCTAACGACACAATAGACCAAGTAGATCTTACTAACTCCTAAGTGTCTAAATATCCTAACAATTGAGAGTGCGGGAACCATAGTTGCAGGTTCCATGGCGAAGGCAGAATGGATATGGGGAGCTAGAACACATACCATGATGGTTCTTATGAAGATTTGAGCCAGAGTTTTAAAAGATGGTAGTGGTTTGTATGTTGAGCGGGAAGGAGATATGATTTTTGGTGAGTGGTATGTCTTTTGGTTAGTTTACTTGGCGATGATGGAGGGGGTCTAGGGAGTTGGAGCACTACAACTGGTTCACTACAAGTTTAAACCAATGGATCTCTCTCATATTTAGCTTAGTGTAGAGTTGGAGGAGTAAGCCACCTAATAGGCTCTTTGGCTATGAAACTGGCATTTTTGTCTTATCACATAATACTTACTTCTCGAATCCAGGAACTCCTTAACATTGACGAGACATCTCTATTCTGATTCTTAACTGTTATTAACAGTGGAGCCTTCTGTGGCTTCGAGGTGCTCCTTCTAATGGAAACTGAAGTCAACGCACTCAGGAGTGCGGATGACAAGGATAAATGGGAGACAGAAGGGTTATTGACCCTGTTGAGCGTATTAATGATGAGTTGAATGCGAGTTCCTTCCCTTCTACTCTACCTGGTGAGCCTCATCTATTGCACCAGCATGTAAATTCTTTGGAGACTTGTTTTTCAAAAGACGTTGCAGAGATTCCAGTAGGGACTTCCATGGTTTCTCGACCAGCTAAGAAGTCACAGGGGTTAGGAGGGTTGTTGAAGGGTACTACGGAGGTAGAAAAGAGTGGTAAAGGATTTGAGAATGTAATATGTGGCCGGATAGAGCGTAGGAGTCGTGTTAAGTGCACAGTGAAGGTGTGAAAACCAAAAAGAATGAAACGAAAGATGGTTATGGATATGGACATAGGCCTTGAGGAATCCTGCAACCTAGTGCTCTATGCCTAATTGGGGTAATGGCTTATCGTTCACGTTGTATCACTTCTATTGACGAGTGGGTGCTTAGAAGATGGTTTCCACTGCTAGGATACTCCCCAGATGTGCTCTCGTTGCCAAGAGGTTGGATGGGATTTGTGTTCAAGTGTCTGAAGGATTCATAATTGGTTCTGAATAAGTTTTGGAGTTTTGATGGTCAAATCTTAATGTTGAAAATGTGGCAAATAAGATTTAATCTAGTGACCAAATATTTTATCTTCCGACATATTTGGGTGCTCCTCCTGAGTCTCCCTTTATAGATGTGGAACTTAAAAGCACTGGAGGTGGTTGGGAATACCATTGGTCATTTTAAAAAAATAGATGAGGCAGACCTGCATTCCTTGGATAAAAAAATGGCTAAAGTTCTCGTAGAAGTTGACATACACGAGGGACTCCTGGAAGTTTTAGAGATTGAATGGCGGGGTCTCTTGTTTGTACAACGATTGGACTATTTGGGCTTGCCATTTCGTTGCACTCTTTGTAGGAGGACCGATCATTTGAGAAAGGAGTGCCCAAACAACTTTGGTTCTCTGCTTGATGATGACTCAATGGATGAGTTGCATGGTGACAGTGTCACTCCGCTAGAGGATGCTCAAGATCCAATGGATTATCTGGGACTTTGCTCTGAGGAAAGTCCTGCAATGCTGGACACTACTTTTGTTGGTAAGTTGAAACACTTTTTCCCTAAGCTTTACTTTTCTTTATCTTCTTGGGAGCACAACCATTTAAATTCTATCCTCTTCCTCGACTAGTCTCAAAGGATAGTTCTAGAAATTGATAAGACAAATTTCACTGATCCTGAGAAAACTGCTTTGGGCGGGGACAAAACCTTGAGTCCTTGTGAGGTTTCATCGACCGGCGGGGTAACTGCCAAGTATATTAGTCATAGTGGGATTGAGGATGATTATTTTACTACTCTCGGTTGTAGTGTACCAGTTCTCAGTGGATCTTCTTTGGATAGATTGATTACGTATTTAATTCCTTCAATTAATAGGGATTCTAACCATTTGCCGCTTCCGACCTTTTTGGGTAATCTTCCTGTAGATAGTTCGTTAGCCTTATGGGCTTCTAAGGATAGTTAGGGGAATGGGACCCATCTTGTTTCTAATCCTACGTTCTCAAGGGGTTTGGGGTTCGAAGTCTCTCCAATTAAAATGAGAAGTGCCCATAGGAAGGCCAGGTCTACCAATACCACTTCAGATTTAGTACCTAATACTTCCACTGATATTGGGGCTCTTAGAGGAATGAAATCCCTGGAAAGGGATAAATCATGATCCTCCTTTCCCTTAACATCATAGGGGTAGTAGGATCCCCGAAACAAGTCTCCCTTCATAGACTCTTGTCTAAGACTTCTCCTAACATTATCGTCTTACAAGAAACTATGGTGGCTACAGATAAGGCAAGGTTTGTTATGAATAAGCTCAGACTCGACTGGATGATATATGTTGTTAGTGTTGTGGGGACATCTGGTGGACTACTAGCTTCTTTGGATCCAATTGTTTTTGTTCTAGAACCATATCTAAGAAGTAGTGGTATTTTTTTGTCAGGAAACTCCCTAATGGACAATAGAAAGATATCACTTCTGAATGTTTACGGACCCTGTCAGGACTGGAAAACATTATGGGATTTTGTGGATGGTACAAGTATTTTATCTCATAGGCATTTAATTATTGCTGGAGATATGAATTTCACTACTTCTTCTGAGGAGGTTTGGGGGAAAACAACACTGCAAGACTCATTGGTGGGTTTTTTTAAATCGCTCTTTATAAAAAACAGTCTACTGGATGTTGCCCCTGCAAAGATTGTACCTACGTGGAAGAATGGTAGGTTTGGGGCTGACAGTATAGAAAAATGTCTCAACCGGATCTATGTAGTGTATGATATCATCACCTCTACTTTGAGGTATAGGACTTGGGTAGAATTTCCATTCCTATCGGATCATGCTCCGGTTTTCCTTGATTTTGGTGTTGGGATTCTGGCGGCTTCCTATCCTTTCAAATTAAATCCTGTATGGATTGGCGAGGATTCCTTTGCGTGGATGGTTAGGGATGTTTGGAGTAATCCGAATATACTTCATATTACAGGAGCTCAACGAAGACTGGTTGGGAAACTCTCTTCTTTAAAAGCTCGTGTTAAACTGTGGGCTAAGGAGAAGCATCTTCGAGATCTGTTAGAATTGGATAAGATTGAAGAGGCGCTTGAAATTAGTTATGATCAAATGATACAAGGAATTAGTTCTGATAACCATGCTCATACCCTATACAATCTTGAGAGAGAGAGAAAGAAATTATTACTGGCAGAGGAAGAAAGGTGACGACATAAGAGTAGGGCGATATGGATTAAAAGTGGTGATAAGAACACCAAGTTTTTTCACCATTTCGCAAGCTATAGGTGGAATAAAAAATACATCTGGGAGATAAAGGATGACACAGGGGGCATACATACGAGGAAGCAAGCCATCAAGAAGGAAGAAATCAATTATTTCAAAACTTTCTTTAGTGATGCATGCCAAAACAATTTTGAAGATCATATCAACTCTGTCAAGTTGTTCCCAAGATTTGTGTGTGAGGATGAGTTAATTTTGCTAGAAAATGTCGTTTCGAAGGATGAAATTTATGAGAATCTAAGGGGATTTGCAAAGGACAAAAGTCCTGGTCCAGATGGATGGACTGTTGAGTTCTTCTTATCCTTTTTCGAGTTGGTTGGACAAGATTTATT
This sequence comes from Picea glauca, assembly GCA_000966675.3. Taxonomy (NCBI): domain Eukaryota; kingdom Viridiplantae; phylum Streptophyta; class Pinopsida; order Pinales; family Pinaceae; genus Picea; species Picea glauca. The sequence continues at coordinate 3,772 of JZKD02S2376973.1, forward strand.
AAATATGGTTGAAGAAACAAGAATCAGAGGGGAGGTTATCAGTTCAATTAATTCAACTTTTCTGGACTCGATTCCCAAAGTGAATAACCCCTCTTCATTCAATGATTTTAGTCCTATTGCACTCTGCAACTTATGTTACAAGATAATTGCTAAAATTATTGCAAAGAGAATAAGGACAATATTTTCTAGATCACTATCAGAAGAGAAGTTGGGTTTTCTTAAAGGAAGACAAATTCTCGATGCTATTGGTACTACCCAAGAGTGTTTACACAGCATTAAAAATAAAAAACTACAAGCCATAATCCTGAAAATCGATTTGAAAAAGGCCTATGATTGTACCAACTGGGATTTTCTAAGGTTAATTCTGCTACAGTGTGGATTCGGTCTACCAACAACCAATTGGATTATGGCTTGCATAACCTCTACAACTTATTCTATTTTGATCAATGGGGAGGCTTCTAATTTCTTTAAAAGCAGCAGAGGCCTTAGACAAGGTTTCCCACTGTTGCCCCTTCTTTTCATCCTGGTTATGGAAGGTCTTAGTCTTGCTCTCAAGAAAGCACAAGATGCTGGTACTATTTCAAGGATTAAGGTCTCCAGATTGATTAAGGTTCTTCATCTGTTATTTGTTGATGATATTCTTATAATGACAAGAGTGTCCCTTGTTGAGTGGAAGAAAATATAATTTATTCTCCAAGTTTTTTGTCGTGCTTCGGGCCTAGTGATAAATGCACAAAAGTCGGTCTTCTTGCACTCAGGGGTCTCTCCTAAAATTCTTCGGTCATTACAAGACATTGTCCTTTTCTCCTGTAAAGAGCTCGCTTTTGGATTTAAATATTTGGGGTATGTGTTGAAACCAGATAGTTATAAAGCGGAGGATTGGCAATGAATTATTGACAAGTTAGAGGCCAGGATAAATCATTGGTGTAATAGATGGATTTCTTTGGGGGGACGCTTTGTATTGATAAAGGTGGTTTTAGAGAGCCAACCTATCTACTGGATGGCCCTTGCCCATATTTCAATTTCGGTTCTCCATAGGATTCACAAGACGAGCATCTCTTTCCTCTAGTCAGGAAACAAAATTAAGTGAAGTTATCATTTATGCAGTTGGAAATCCATAACAAGACCCAAACACTATGGAGGCGAGGGCCTACAAAATATTTTTGTTTTCTATAGAGATTTGGCATCAAACACGTTGTGGAGATCTTTGATGAAGACGGGTATTTGGTAAAGGGTGATAAAGGACAAATATTTTCTGCATGGAACAATCCTGACATGGTTGCGATCGGAGGATGCGGTATCTTCTTATGGATCGCAGTCTTGAAAAAATATCTGAAATACATTGCCTATTATTCTTCAGTGGATGGCATGGAAGTCAGGTTTTGGACACTCAATTCTAGTCGGGAAAGATGTTATCTTAAGCTCGGGACAATACTCCTTCTTGACTGAGGATCTGGTGAATAGAATAAACCAAAGGGACATACATCTATTATATTAAGCGAGCCAAGTTTTGAGGAGGGGCGGGGTAAGTTCAAGTTGGATTAACAATGTTGATTTGGGTTTGGATGAGAATATTGCATTGGAATGGGATAACTTCAGGCAGATCTTGATCGATTATGGTATCTCTTTATTGGATAGACCGGATGAATTGATTTGGATAGGAGGTGATATGTCTGGCCAAATTCCCATTATGAATGTTTGTGAAGCCTTCTCTAATAAACTTTGGAGATACAAACTAGGGGATGGAGGAGAAAAATATGGAAGTGGGATTGTCCTTTGAAGATAAAGCTTTTTGTTTGGATCTTAGCTGAAAACAAGATCTTAACCTGGATATATTTGCAGAGAAGAGGATGGAAAGGGCCATGTTTATGCTATCTTTGCAAAAATAAAAGAGAATCAACAAAACACATATTTTTAAATTGCTCCTTTACTTTATCTGTTTGGGAGGAAGTGAAAAAGGCACTAAATCCCTCTCATGGTTGGAACGACATATCGGTGCATGAATGTTTTCAAAACTGGGCATCCCAGAATTATAATTTACAAGCTGTTCCTGCCTATATATGCTGGAAAATTTGGTTAGAAATAAATAAGTCCATCTTTGAGGGAAGGCCTCCCTCTTTGCAGAGAATTGTTTATCTTGCCAAAGGAGCTCTGGGAAATTTGGGGAAAAATCCTAAAGATTGTATTCCTAGGATTACTCCTACAACTTTTCCTGTAGATAAAACTCTTTTTTGGTTTTATGGGGTTGCTCAACATAATGGTTTTGTTAGTGGTGTTGGTGGTGTCATAAATTTTGATGACCATAAAGAGTATAGATGGACCTTAAACTGTGGAAAAGGTACAAATTCCAGAGCAAAGATCATGGGAGCTTGGGCTACTGTGACTCTTGTCGCTAGACTTTCAGTTTATGATAGACATGTTTTGGGGGATTCCAAGATCATCATCGATTGGCTTAATCGAAAAGGAGTGCTAAAGGTGGAAAATCTAGATGGTTGGAAGGATAGAATTTTTGAAATCATCCCTCATTTCAGGTCTATCTCCTTTGCGCACATATATAGGGAAGAAAACAAAGAAGTTGATTTCCTTTCCAAAAAGGCTCTTTACAGTAGCCGAGGGAGAATTTCCTATAGTCAATGGGTTGGAGGCCATGAGGGCCCTATACTTTTTATAAATTTGTATTGATTTTCACAAAACTTTCTTAGCCCTAGTACTTTTTTGGGGCCAAATTTTGTTTTCTCGTTATCCTCTTGGATAGAGGAACAGAGCCCCGATCTTAGTTTTTTGGCATTTTTGTTGAAGATGATGGTACTTGACAGGTTTATGGTCCATTTCTCGACTATATGACTGTCTCCTATGTTTTGGGCATGCCCATAAAAAGGACGCCTATATTTAATGATGTTTTAATATTGTAAACATATTATATTATTATCAATATAATGTGGAATTTTTAATGAAAAAAAACGCACCATATAGCATGGAAAATTTCTATAAAATTATTATAAATCTTAAGGACATGCTTAATAATTAGAAATCTATCAAGTGTGCTTAATATGTATATGATCATTATACGATGGTGCAAAATGAAAATCCTTGTCACAATGCTTTTACAAGATCACTACCATGGTGTGAACGTACATCGAACAATGCTCCTTTTACAAGAGCACTACCATGGTGTGAACGTACATCTAAAAGTGCACTAAAGAGTGTGGAAAGTTTTCATAAATATAATTATAAATTTTTGGTGGGTTTAATATGTATAAGTGCACTATATGAGGGTGAGAAATGAAAATAATCACCACGGTGATTTTACAAGAGCACTACCATGGTGCAACTATACATCTAAAAATGCACCGACGACAACAAAAAATTTCCAAAAAACAATTATAAATATTTTGGTGCGCTAAAGATGTAAAGACAAACTATACATTGTGTTTCCTATAAAAGAAAGCACGAGTTGATGGTGTGAGCTAAACGCTAGGGCCACACTAGTGAATTAACACCCAAAAAAATAAAAATTAAAGGTTAATTTTAAATTTTAATCAACTAAAAATGGTTAATTTTAACTTTTAATCAGCTTAAAATGTAAATTAAGAAAAAAATCCACTTACTCGATCTCTTCTCCAAGGAAGTATGGTTATTGTATAGAGAAAAAAAAAAACTAGGTACTATTTGGGAAAGTCCAAAATAACACAAATTCATTGTGGAAATGGCGTTAATAAATAGGGTAGTCTAATAACACTAGACAACAAGGTGATTGTAGGGAATATTGAGCATCGATTCTTGAATGGGTGTGAAGCACGAAGTGAATGTCACCAATGAATTTTAATTTTGGTCTTTTTTTTTTTACCCTAATACAATGTTCTTGTTGATATCCCGATGCACCAGTGATTTTATAGGTATATGTAACACTAGTAATACCGTTTTATATTAAAAAAAAAATATTCTATAAAAATATATTCAGAGTGGTGCACTAGATGATATACATATGTACTAATGCATTTATAGGTACATAACTCACCAATAATATTTTTTGTTATTTTTTTTATAGAATCGATGTTTTATAACAAAATATTGTAAACTACCTCAGTGTTCATGGTGGGGTCACACACCAATGTTAGTCTTAAAGGGTAAGCACACTAGTGTGACAAGTTCGATGAAGCACATCAAACAAAAAAATCATTTTAAAAACATTAAATTGCTCACCTCCACTAGAAACTTGGATAGGGAAGGGAGAATTTTTTTGAGGAGGTTTTTCAAAAACCTCTGTTAAGAAGTGCTTTCCTAGTAGTAACGTATGCACCCAACAACTGCTTCTCACAAATTTTTTGATTCCCTGTGAATAGATTGAGACCACAGGAAAGGAAAGGTTAGTAATATCTAAGCATTCAAACCAATGGAATATCAATCAATTCAACACCAATGAATATTTAAATTATTTAATTCATTAACCATGTCTATAAATTATTATCTTGACATTAATGAATGTGCTTGTGTGATATCAATTTTATCCTATAGAGGTTAAGAGAGGGTATGTAATTCTATAGCATGATTCCATTGAATGTAAATAAGGCCTAGGAGCATTACCATTATCAATGAATAAATAAATTATATAAATACGTCGTTGCTTTTGCTAAGTGTCTTGTGGTGTGTATAAAATTATTGTGGATGCTTATTATTTAATTTTCTAGTTGTGTGGTGTTGTTTCTATTGTGCATCACTTTGTGCAAATTTCTTTGCATCACATTCCCTCCTCCCCGATGATTTACATTTTTCTCTATCTAGGTGTAGATAGATTCCATGCCTTGCACCCTACTACATGGAAAATCACCTTCCACAAGTAAGAGTTGTAAGTTTTCCTTTGCGCATAGGCCTAGTCCTAGCATAATCCAAGATTTTTGAATGAGAGGCCACTTGTATTTGGTATAGAGATGAATACCAACACCAGAAACCACACTATGATAGGTCATTACAAGTACTTTTTTGATTCCTTTGTATTGAGAAGTGGGCATATTTTTTAATTCACTATTGATCATACCATTCAATTGCTAAATGGAAAGGGGAACATTCCCATTATGGAAATCCAACCAAACTATTTGGCGCATCCTTAAGTGAGCCAAGAGATGCTAGAATGACACAAGTTCTCACCCGTAACTATCCTTACACTGTAACAACAATAAAAATCCCATTGTAAGAGTTGTGTGTGTGTGTGCACGCGTGCATGTATCCCTCAATCTATAGATTCATGGAAAGCCAACCAAACTGGTGTGTGTGTGTGTGTGTATCCATCGATTTATAGATTGAGAAGTAGGAATGTTTTTAATTCACTACCCATCATACCATTCCAATTCTAGATGAAAAGAACAATCCCATCATGGAAAGCCAACCAAACTGGTTGGGGCATCCTCAAGTGATTCAAGAGCTACTAGAATGGCATAAATGTCTCACCTACAACTATCCTTAGACTGTAACAACAATAAATATTCCATTGTAAGAGTCATGTGTGTGTGTATCCATCGATTTATAGATTCATGGAATATATACACTTATAGATGCAAATATGACACACACACACACACACACACATATATGCACATGCACACATATATGTGCCTCAATATATAGATTCATGACATATATACATAGATATAAATATGCATGCACACACACACATACACACACACACAATCTATATATTCAATGCATATAATATATAAATAGAAATCCCTTCCCCTCGCCTTCAACACACTCACAATATAATATATGCACAAGATATTTATATTCATACTCTGATTTTTTTTCTTAATTGTCTTACCTAGTTATTATGTGAGGAGGTGGATGAACAATTGGAGATACTTTATCATTTGGATTCCATTGGCTTCTGGATGAGAATGCAGTTAACAAAGAGGTGCAGGTGTTGTGACCAAAATCACCACAAAAAACTAGTTCACTTATGCAAAGATGCATCAAAGGGCCTTAATGAAAAAAATAGGTTGTTAAAAAAGTTATGGATATATTTGAGTGATTGATATTAGAAAAAACATGTTTTTTTTTAATATACCTCAATGGATCGACAATTTTTTCTTCTCATAGTTACAAATAACTTCTAATAAATATAGTTCCCAAAGAAAAAGATTAACACCAAACCTAATTTAAGACTCTCTATTTCCAATTGGATTGCATTTGTTGCGCCCTTCTCTACCATTGGATCTACTTATTATGTTGCTTCCCAAGGATTGTCAAGTCCCTCCGGGAATGAGTTGGGGAGGGTCACTCACGATTTTAAGATTATTTAAGGTTTTTTGAACTGTGATAATGTCATTGATTGTATTTATTTTGAGATTGAAAGGCCAAGAATGTCAATGTATATGATTATTTGGATGAATCACACATGTATAGTGTGGCCACGTCATATATAGATCCCAAGATGGATCTATATTGGTATAAATATTTCTATGTTTCTGCCTTTGACATCTTGTTTTTCCACAAATTATAGCATGTGCATTACCCACATCCCAAGTTGAATCTATACTAGTATAAATTGTTTAGTGCTACTACTTTTGAAAACTACTTATAAAGATTTGAAAGATAAAGTGGTTAAAATTTCCTTTCACACAAATAATTGAATTCAATATTTTGAATAAGCTACATGAGGCACAAGCTACGAAATCAAACATTGACTTCACAGTCTATGTCTAATGAGATGAATAGACAATCAACTTAAGGATGACCATTGTTTGGTGAACATGAATTCTATAATAAGCATCTAAGACACCTACCTTCTTCATAAAGGAAGAATCCACAATGCATCATCCAATCCAAGATCATTTTTTTTTTTTTTATATAAAAAAGTAGAGCCTTTGTATTAAGATGTCATAGTAAGCATACACCTGTCAAGCATGTGCCAGCTGTCCTGCCAACAGAGGAAACCAGGACAGCTGGCCTGTCCATTGTGATAGCCAAAATTAGACGTAGAATTACGCCACCCTGCCCGAGGGAAACCAGGGATTTTGTTCATAGAGTGAAACCACACAAAAAGGACTAAACTGTAGCAGATTAAGCTAAGAGTCATGTGAGCCATAGCTCTAAAACAAAGCAAAAGATGAAGCATGAGAAAACAGGAGGAGCTAGAACCTAGTTCGTCGAGGAGCCGCCATTGCCGGTGAAAGTGAAGGGCTGCGCACAGGTAGGACATTGTCGGCGTGGAGAAGCTTGAGTTCTTGAATTTTCTTAAATTGCAGTCTGACGCCTGTCCGTGCTCATGTTCCGGAGTGATGAGAGCTGGTAGCTCTTCTTCTATTACACAGGCTGCATAGAAATCGCTAGGAGTAGTGGCAGGCTGTGGAGGAGTAGCCTGGCCTAAAGAAATTGCCGGAGTTTCAAAACGTGGCAGAGGAGCTACCAACTTCCTATCCTCGGGGAGGTCATCATGGTATGCCATAGCTAGTCCCTCTTCCTCATGAGTAGCAGGCGCAGTGGTGCACCGCCTCTGCGGTTTTTCTTGGCCACTTGTAAGGCCCGAACAAAGCGCTGGTGCCGCTGCCTGCGTGTTTCTGGTGCGCGCCAGCCTGTGCCTCGACGAGGCCGGCCCCGTAGTCGTGGCATGGTGACCAGAAGGGTCAGAATGCCGGTTCTATTGTGTTGTGCAAGCTGGGGCGAAATCGCGAGCAGGGTGGGAGGTCTGCTGCTATGGTGGTAACAATGAACCAAGCCTGCAACACTGATATACATAAACTCCATTAACACCATAAACGTCATTAACACCATGCATCGAGTGCTCTGTCTGTCCGTTCTCCTTTCATGCGCGAGGAGGTCCATCTGCATTTAGTGGATTACAGAGGCTGGGGCTCGGCTTAACTTCGCACAACCGGGAGTGTGGCCAGTATTAATGGCTTGCTCGGCTGGCACCTCCACGTGCCCGGGCTGCGCCTCCATGTGGCTTGGTTGGTCGCGTGACACCCCATCCGGGGGTAGAAAATCCTTATGAGCGAGGAGTTGGCAGTGTTGAGGTATGTCTGAATCTTCAAGAGATCGGGCGTCCCAGATTGTGCATTCTAAATCTCGTTGAGCACCCTCGTTTGCCAGGTAGTCAGCCACTCCATTCGCCATCCGCCTGACATGGGAAGGAATGATGTTGAGGCTGCGATTGCAAAGGTTGCCGAAGAGCTCGAGCAAACCAGATAGTCGCCAGCTAGGGGAAATTTTTTGTGGATTGGCCCCGTGTAGAATCTTAGTGATCAATCGGATGATCACTTGGGAGTCGCCTTCCAGAATAATCTGTTGTCTGGGTATGGAGATGGCTAGTTGAAGGCCTTGTATCAGACCAGTTAACTCCGCGACATTGTTGGTTGTTTTCCCCAGATGTCCTGCTATCATCATGAGCAGTTTTCCTGTGGAGTCCCTGATCACTACCCCGTAGCCAGCGGGTCCTGGGTTGCCCTTCGAGGCACCGTCAAAGTTGACTTTGACATACCCGGTGGAGGGAGGGGTCCAGGCGTTGGGGCTAGGAATGTGAGTCGTGGGTGCTCGTGCCATCATCAGATCGGTCAGATTGAGCTGCCAGTTTTGGAGTATGCTCAGCTCTTCATTGGGGCAAGTCCGGTCGCATTCTTGCCAGCTTTTGCTTCGGACGGTTTCTTTAATGTGGGTGACTACTCTGTTCCAAGTTAGCTCCGGAGGGGAGTCCTTGGAGTGGAAGATGCTCTTGTTTCTTGCTTTCCAGATCTGCCAGAGGATAAAACCCGGGAGGAGAAGCTAGATGTGGTTCAGAATGGGATTGTTGAAGGCGTAGTCGCCCCAGTGAGCTTTGGTGTCCCGTATGCTGCTTCTGTTCTTGTTGGACCTACGCATGATTTGGGCTCCCTGATCCCAGATCTGTTGGCTGTAGCTACAACCATTGAAGAGATGCTCTTTGGTTTTCTCGTGGCAATGGCATAGTGCGCAGATGGAAGGACCAGTGAAGCCCCTTTTCCGGAGGTTATCCCAGGTCAGAATGTGGTTGTGGATGATGAGCCAGAGGAAGGAGGAGACCTTTGGCCAGAGGGCTTTGTCCCAAAATTTGTCCCATATGATGTCCTTTACCTGATTGTGATGGTTGGCGTGAAGGTAGTAGGCCTCTTTGACCGAGAAGTTCCTTGAGACCGAGTGACCCCAGCGAAGGATGTCAAGACCGTCGTTGATGGGTATTTTCCTGCGTGCCGCTTCGGCTTGCCAGGCCGAGATATCGACAGCAGGAGGAACACCCAGGTCTAAATGTGATGTCTTCCATTGCCTCGAAGGCTGATTCGCCTCCCAGGGTTGCCAAAGCTCGTGGAACTTTAGTGTAGGAGTGTGGTTGAGGGCGTCCTGAAGAGGTGTAAGCTCGCGAAGATCGATCAACGGTTTGAGTTGCTGCCAGGGGTCTAACCAGAACTCTGCGCTTTTGCCATTGCGTATCTCCCAGAAGGCGTGCTTTTGCACTAAGTCCCTGTTTTTCCATGCGGTATTCTAGATGTTTGATCCCTGTATTCTGGTGTTGTGTCGGATTAATTGATCAGACTGCATTGTTGAGGCATACTTGTGCTTCCACAGTCGTGCCCAGAGTGCATCTGGTGTTTTCAGCCAGCGCCACCAGATCTTTGCTCCCATTGTCTGATTCAGCTTGCCGGGATCTCGAAGCCCAAGGCCTCCCAAGCTTTTGGGAGCGCAGACCTTGTCCCAGCTAACCAGCGCCCATTTCCGGTTTGGTTGCAAGCCTTGCCAAAGGAAGTTTCTCTGCAAATTTCTGATAGCCCTAATGATTTGCTTGGGTGTAGCTAGCGCAGTGAAGAGGTAGGTGGGGAGGGATTGGAGGACCGACTTCAAAAGGACCAGGCGGGCAGCTAAGTTAAGGGGCCTGAAGGTCCAGCTGGCTAGGTGATTGGAGATTGAGAGGAGGAGGCTATCCCAAGAGATGGACTTGGTCGGCGCTCCTGTGAGGGGAATGCCCAGGTACTTGGACGGAAGGGAGCTCCTAGGGATGCCGAGGATTCTAGAAATGTGTAATTAGACTGGGATCGGAGTGTTGAAAAAAAAGAGTTTGGACTTATCAAGGTTCAAGGTCATGCCTGAGGCTTCGGTAAAATCAGACAGGATTGAGTTGAGCTTTTGAGCTTCCCGAGCAGTGGGTGAATTCATGAGAAGGGTGTCATCCACGAATTGACTGTGGGAAGGGGCTGGTCTGATGTTATGCAGGGGGAGGCCTTTAAGGCTACCGTCTTGGATTGCTGATTTGATATAGTGTCCCAGACCTTCCGCCATGAGGACGAAGAGGAAGGGTGAGAGTGGGTCACCTTGTCGGATGCCCCTAGAGGCAGAGAAGGGCCGAGAGGGGACGCCATTGACTAAAATTGAGAAGAAGGCCGACGAGGTGAGGTTCAAGATCCAGCTGACCCAGGTGTGATCGAAACCGAAGGCTAGAAGGGTGGCCTTAAGATAGCACCAGTTGGCTTTGTCGAAGGCTTTTGAAAGGTCAAGTTTAATTAACATACCTGGGATTTTCTCGTTTTTGAGAGAGCTGATGACTTCATGTGATAGAATGACACTATCCATGATCTGTCTGCCTTCTACATAACCTGCTTGCTCTTGGGAGATGATCAAAGGCAAGATGGGCTTGAGTCGATTTGCTATGACCTTGGTTATGATTTTGTAAATGACATTGCATAAGGCTATCGGTCTAAAGTGCTTGGGGTTGGTGACCCGCTCCTCTTTAGGGATAAGAGTGAGGAAAGTGGCGTTGAAATCTTGGAGAACTTGACCCGAGGCGCGTGACTCCTCCACCACCTCCCAAACGTCCTTCCGAATTATGTCCCAGCAGTGGTGGAAAAAATCCGTTGTGAAGCCGTCAGGGCCTGGTGCTTTGCCGGGGGGCATATCTCTAACAGCTTGATCCACCTCCTCCTGGGTGATTGGCCTGATGAGAGCAACGTTCTGGGCGGGAGTTACAAGAGAGGGAATGTGGCTGGTGACTCGAGCAATGGCCTCCTTTCGATTTTGCCCATTTTCTGTCATGAGGTTCTGATAATGTCGAGTGAGCTCTTCCTCTATGCGACTGTGCTTGCACAGCAGGTTTCCATGCTCGTCCTCCAGGTGGGTTATTCTGTTGATGTGCCTTCTGTGGATCATCATCCGGTGGAAGAATTTTGTGTTCTTTTCCCCTTCCTTGAGCCACTGCACTCTTGATTTTTTCTTCCACAAGATTTCTTCCTGCTGTTTTCTCTGTTCCAGTTGCGAGAGGAGGTGGTCCTCTTCCGTCATGAGTTCAGGAGTTTGGTTTCCGCTGATGAAGGATTCTTGGATCGCGGCTAGTCTGCCTTCGATGTCTTTGATGCTTTGAAGGATGTTGCCGAAGGAAGTTCTGTTCCAGTGTTTGAGCATCTGCTTGAAGTTCCTGAGCCGTCGCTTGAACTTGTACATCTTGGTTCCGTGATCCACCTCAGCTTGTTGCCACCAAGTAGCTGCTAGGTGCTGGAAATCTGGGTGTGTGAGCCAAAATTTCTCAAACCGGAAGGGTTTGAGTGCTGGGGTGGTGTCGGCTATGATCTGTAGAGCGATTGGCCAATGATCGGAGCCCGCTTTGGGGAGAATTAGGCTTTCCATACAGAGGCCACTTTCAATCAGCTCCTCAGCCACGAGGAATCGGTCAAGTCTACAAGCCACATGTTGGCCACCAGATCTGCGGTTGGACCAGGTGAAGGTACCATTGTTGTTTTCAATATCTACTAATTTTAAATGCGCAGGAAGGGTTTGAAACTTACTGCTTTCGGGGTCAAGCCACTTGCTGCCGCCAGCTTTCTCCTCCAGTGAAATTATCATGTTGAAGTCGCCTCCTAGGATCCAGTTGGGTGTGGTGACCAATGCCTTGATGGAGGTTAGCTTGTCCATGAACTTGTTTTTCTCCTGAGGATTTTGTGGGCCATATACATTGGTGATGGTCCCCTCATGATTAGATCCTATTACTGCGTAGCGAGCAGTTAGGGTTCCTGTCGTCGAGAATGGCGCTTCGAGGGCAATGTGTCTGGGGTTCCAGAGAATGGCAAGGCCTCCAGAGGCCCCTGCTGCGTCCAGGTAAAAGTAGCTGCAATATTTCCAGAGGCACTTGAAGATGTGTTCCGCTTCCAGTCCTGCGCATTTTGTTTCTTGTAGCAGTACAATATCTGGATTTTCCTCTTTAATACAGTCCTTGAGGATTATTTGCTTGGTCCTACCATTGAGACCCCTTATGTTCCAAGAGATTGTCTTCATCATTGAGTGGATTGGTGTGGGTGGAGGTATCCCTCCGAGAGCTTCTGAATCTGACCTGAGTTGATCATGAGGTTGCCTGCTTCTTTGATTAATTGATGTGCCGGTTTCCTCCCTCGTCGCTTGCTTTCGCGTGGGAGTTTCGTGGATCCAGAACTTGATTCTGTTGCAATGCCAAGACATGCAGTAGATCCTGTCGTGGAGTCGAGGAAGACCTTATGTACCTTGCGGAGTTATTCTTCCGGGAGGCCTTGCAGGTTTCTGGCATTAAGGGCTTCTTCCAGTCTTTCCAGGTCTATGCTCGCTAGATCCTGGGCGTCCAGCTGCATGGGAGTGTCGCCGTCTGCTTCTTTTCCTTCCCCGCCTTGAGTGTCCTGGTACTGGGAAGGAGTGGCCGTGGGGCTAGGGCCCGCGTCTTGCTTGGCTTCTGTGTGCGGATCTTGTATTTCCGCTTCCTCTGGAAGTTGGCTTAGTATGTCGAAGGTGTTCTTAGTTTGAATAATCGGCTTGGGGTCTGCTGCTTGCTTGCGAGATGGGTTCTTCTTTCGCGTTTGGATTGTTATGAAGCCATCCTTCTGCATGTTCTGATCAACTTTGGGTGCCGGCTGGGTCAGAGGGCAGTCCCGAAAGAGATGGTCGTGCTCATGGCATCGACGACATCTGAACAGAATGTGCTCATAATCGAGGGTTTGCACCCAGTCCTCGTCTTGGTGCTCCAGTATTACTGTTCCTGGTAGGGCCTGAGCAATGTTCATGTAGACGCAGATGCGGGCATACGAGGTGTATTTCCTCTGCTTTGTGGCTTCAGAGGCTTTGACATATTGCCCTATGGTGTTCCATATGCCCATCAGAACTTCCTCCAGCCATAACTCTTGCGGGAGTGAGTAGAGTCGAATCCAGATGGGAGCCATCGAGAAGTCTTCCTTGTCTGGGCTGAAGCGTTCTGTCCAGAACCTGAGAAACAGGCCGGCGGAGTTGAAAAAATATGGGCCATTCTCAAAAATGCGATCCTTGTCTTCTAGATTGTATAAAATGATCGTGAAGAACCCTTTAGAGCTCAGTTGGACCTCATAGTCACCGCGAGGGTTCCACCAGTGTTTGATCCATTTATGTAGGTCTCTTTCGGAGGGCCAAAGTCCTAGGAAATTACCAATGAGGGCGTGTTCTTGCATGAATTGGGTGTGCTCCCCCACTCTGGTTGATCTGATGAGGTATCAGGGCGCTTTGTCCATTTGGGGTATGCATTTTCCAAACGTCCAGCCACGAGGCACTTTGGGTCGAGAGGTGCTAGCGTCCATGTCCATCTCTTTTCTCAAACCCTGTTCTTTGGCAAGGAGATCCTCACGAATTTGCTGCGGCGGCTCAAAAGCAGGTCGTTTCGGCCTATTGCCTGATTTGTCATTAGCAACGACATTGCTGTAAGAGGGGGGTTTCCCCCCCTTCTCGTTGCCCATTTCGGCAGACCAGAACCGGCGCGGAGTTCTTCCCTGACGAATGGAGTGATGGCGGCAGAGTATTCAGAATCGATTAGGCAGGGACACGCATGAGCTTCAGGCTAGGGTTTCTCCACTTGTTGTTGCTCATTGATCATCAATCCAAGATCATTTTTAAAATAGCAAGAATAATTAAAAAATTTAATTATGGACACTCTACATTTTTTTAATTAGTTATTCAAATTATAACATGTTAACTACTTTCATTATTTAATAATTTCAATAGAAAACAAAAAAAAATATCACATCTTTATTTGGAATCACAATAACAACTTTGATTCAACCTTCCCACTACAAATAATAAACTATGTATGTATCATCAAACAACAAATACAATGGTTGGCATTATAATGATCCACTAAATAATAAACCGCATTATACACATCTTTTGGAAGGGGACACACTCCTCACTTAAATTTAAATTGGAGCTTTGAAATTTATTGATTGGAGCTTTGAGATTGATTAGGGTGAGAAGTATTCAAACTTTATTCACATGTATTTCCATGTCCTCTCTAGCCGTTTCCATGTTCTCTCTAATCGTCTTTTGGAAATCGTCTTTTGGAAGGGACACTATTGCTTGGATTTGAGAGTAATTAAGGATGAGGAAACTCCAACCTTTATTTAAATGTATCCTCTCATGTGTTTTCTAAGTAATACACTATACATATTCACTTTCCACGTACAAACATGACCTTCCCATATAAAATGTCTAAATTTCCTTAGTTACACACTCTACACATCCACTTGTTAAATGTCTAAATTCTCTTAGTTACACACTCTATGCATCCACTTTCCTTTACTTATACATTACAAAACAATGTGACATCCAGGTTTAGAATTGCTTTGAAGATTACACATCCACGTTTAGATCTGCTTTAAAGATTACTTATACATGGATTTTTTTTTTTTTATCAACTATAACTATAAGAAATATTCCATGAGAGTTGGAGGTGAAATTATCCACGAGGAACAGTATTGATTATTATTGGTATTGTATATTATTTTAATGTTTATTAAACACTACACTATCCACTAATTAAAAGATAAAATGAAGAGGGTATACTACTAATAATTGATAATGTGCGGGAGGAGTATCACTAATTACCATTCTCACTTACAAAATTATCTTTCTTATGCTTAATATTGAAAAAAATATTATAATATTAAATACCTAATCTTGTTTGAGTATTTGTTTGCACATTTTTAGGTTTCGAAGTTATCTACTCTGCATATTCTTCAAAGTGACGAAGGAGCATTCAAATGATTGCCCTCGTACTCTCTCTTGTTCAAACTGACCAGCTGTTCATACAATTTATCCCACATCCACTCGCCTAGAAGAATCATTGTTGTTTTCTTTCCCAGAAATGGGAATGAATTCTCCCATCGATATCTTTCTGTTCGGAGAAGGGAGAAGTGCACAGAACATACGTGACTGCACCCTCCCTTAAAGAAATACGGGTCTCTTTCTCGCCTTCACTGGTAATGAATGTAGTAGGGGATAGATACTACTCACGGAATCAACACGAGGGTCCGGCAGGTAGTTTCGAACGAAGTTGTCACCTCTTTGACTTCAACAAATATATCGATTTCCAAATCAGCTTGCTCATTTCTCAGTGCTCAAGTCAGGTTACTTTGTTTGTTCAACGGCCCACGAATACATACAATTGGTTGCCCGTGAACGTGATTCTGACCCGTGATACCATAACGATCTCATCCCATCCCCATAATTCTGACTAGAAATTGAAACAGTCCTCTCTTTATTGTATCCTTGTCGTGCAAGGCAGTGGACCTACCCCACCATGGGTCCTACCTGCATAGTCACAGGCTCAGTCCTAAGACCCCAAAGTGAGTTAGCTAGTTCTGGGTGTTGAGTTCCTCTTCCCCAAGATGAACACAAGAGGTCTCTCTCTAACACTGGTTTAGTGAGGCGCCTATAGGCCCACCTCGATTTCGATCATACATGTTCTTGCAACTCTTACGAGTCCTACATGTTCCTGCAAATTTCATCGCGTTATGTTATGTAATGTAAATTGATTTGTAATCGTTCAGGCGAGCAAGATTGCGAGTCCTACACACCCATATATAGTGGAAATTGATAGGCAATCATACAGTTAAGAATGTCCAATGCCGAACAATTTCAGAAAACTCTGTGTGTTTCTGAGCCCATAACCAAATCATGAATCCCTCTTCAAAGTTCTTCAAAAGTCTTAAAAAGTGGTGCGTTCAAACCCTCGCCCTTCCTTTAATCGGGCGAGCGATTCGGTTCGGTTCCCTCTCCCTCTCCCTCTAGGCATACACATTACTTACATGAATGTATGCCTAGCCCCGTCACAAACTTTGAGAAATACTGCACGTTCTGAATTAGTAGCTTGTCCCTCCCCCCTTCATTAAGTAAACTCTGCATCTTTCCTTTTTCCCAGATTCCTTGCTCTCTCTCTTTGTTTGAGAAAGCAATATATCTCACCGGACAAGCAAGAAATGGAGTGGGTTAACTCGAGAGCAATTTTATTCGGACTAATCCAAAATTTTGGGCAATTTTCTAAAAATCTAAATTAATTTAAAATAAATGAAACATTGATTCATGCAAAACTCACACTACTCTAAAAATCTAACCGGGCCTTCTTTTTTTATTTATTTATTTATCTGAAAACGAATATGTTTACTCCTGAGTTAACCTACTCCGCAAGGGATTCCTTGTTGATGCTTCTAGCAACTGTAGTACACAGAACCCAGGTTTGGTCTACTTTATCTAAGCTTGCATGAGTATCTATAGACTAAAGTGCCAAAGATTAGTCACAACAACGTGTTGTTTGCTAGCAGTGGTTCAATTTGACATCTGGTTTTTTCTTTATTTAACTATTAAATATTCTCAATTTTAAAATCTGCATGTCAATACATTTTTAAAACAGTTAAATTGATGGGCAAGTTGAATCTTTCTATATATAGTGGACTGCATGCCACTTCATTTAGAATTTGGGGAAACAAAACATAGGTGAGGCAACACTCACAATCTATATTATTGAATGCGGACTGATTACATCATTATATAGGAAAGTACTCTACTTAATTACATCAAACCACAGACTTTGTCAACTGACATTTACAACTGATGCTTACAACTACTCCATTATTTCCAAGTCTCCTCTTTAACGGAGAATCGATTGACTTCTACACCTAACATCTCCCTAAACAACTCAAACTTAATCTTTCCAAGAGGCTTAGTGAAAATATCTACAACATTTTCACTAGTATTACAATACATAAGAGCTATTTCATTTGACTGCAACTTTTCTCTAACAAAATGATACTGAGCATCAACATGCTTTGTCCTTGCATGAAAACTTGGATTCTTCGCAAGATTGATTGAACTTTGATTATCACATTTGATCATTGTAGGTTCCTTTTGTTCTTTTCCAACATCTTGATGAAATCTTCTCAACCAAACAACTTCACAAGTTGCTACACACAAGGCTTTATATTCTTCTTCAGTAGAAGACAAAGATACAATATGATGTTTTTTATTGCTCCATGAAACAACCCCGGATCCAATGCCAAATGCATATACAATGGTTGATCTTCGATCATCCAGATTGCCTGCCCAATCAGAATCTGAGTAACCTGTCAACTCAACATCAGATGCATCGGTATATTTAATACAATAATCAAGTGTTCCTTTTAGATACCCGAGTACCGCCTTTGTTGCATTCCAATGACTTTCTAGAGGTTTCACCATAAACTGACTTAACACACTCACAGAGTATGCAATATCAGGTTTGGTTGTGGTGAGATAATTCAAACTACTCACCATATGTCTATACATAGTGCCATTCACCTCCTTCGAACTATCATCACAAGAAATTTTCACATTCTGTTGCATGAGAACAATAGAAGATTTACACTAATTCATTTTAAATCTCTTAAGTACTTCTCTGACATACTTACTCTGGCAAACAAATGTTTGGCATGTATTTCTCAAAACTTCAAGACCTAGGCAGTAGTGTAACTCACCAAGACCTTTCATTTCAAAAAATTGTGACAACTGCTCTTTGATTTCATCAATTAATTTATCTACATTTCCTGTAATTATCAAATCATCAACATATAAAGAGATCAATACTATATACCCTTGTTCATTAAATTTGGTATACAGATTTGGATCACTTTTGCTCCTCATAAAACCCTGTTGAAGAAATAAATAGTCTATCTTCTCATACCATGACCTAGGTGTCTGTTTTAGTCAGTCGTATCTAACATGATGGTACCCGGGTTACAAGTCTCAGTAGAGCCTAAAGCAGTCAACAAGGCTTTCCTCTGAGTAGGGCAACTTTGGAGGACTTCCAAAGCGGACATAGCACAAGAGGTTTGGGATAAATCTTCCACCATAGAGTAATTCTGGGCGGCCCTTACGTTTGGATTGTGAGAAGGTTTCTTAAATGCACCCTTTGGAATGCGTGTCATCGTTTCTCCCAACGTCTTCTCAATCTGTAGAGGAAGAGATGGGATCTCGGCTTCTTTACCCTTTTCATAGGCGCTTGGTTTACTATAGTCATGCGCTCTAGTCGTTATTAAAGCATCACCCCTAACCATATATACATTCGCGGATGAGGAGTTGTTTGGAGGAGGACAGGTTTCTTGGCTGCCCCCTTCGACACTTGTAGAGGCTTGAGTTAAATTTTGCCCATGCTGAAAGGGATTAGTCAACACGGCTTGCTGTTGCTGTGTGACAAACTTCTGGGCCTCTGCAAGTCGAGTACATAGATGGGTCGGGTGGTCTTCCGCACACAAGTTGCATGGATATCTCGCCTTCCACTTTTCTGTGGTGCCCTCACCAACATTGTCAGTGGGTTTTTGCTCCCCCTTACCCTTCTTTCGTTGTTTTTTCTTCCCTTCAGGCTGCTGGTTGGCCTTTGGGTTAGTCATCTGCACGGAGTGTACTTCTGACGTTTGGGTAGGAGGAGAAGCCAAAGCAGTAGTCTGGCTGGCCGCTGAGTGTTGTATGGATAACTGTTGCAATTGTTTTGTCAATTGCTCAACGGGCTTGGTTTGGGCTGAACCAACAATACCATCGGCATGTGGTTCAACTCTCTGTCTAGTTTTATCCAGAATTGATCGTGGTGCATCCGGTAGGATGTTATATAATAAACTAGACTGAGAATAGATAAGCTCAAACTGTTGAGCCCTCATGATGGTATCTTCCTCGGAGAAAACCCCACAAGTTGTGACGTCTTTGGATAATTGGGGGACTAAAGACTTAAGGAACCACTCAAGCAGGAATGCTGGTGGAACTGGCACTTTGATTAGACTCTTTCGGCGTTGCCACTCTTGGATATGGTTAGAGATATGGTCCGTTGTCGTCTGTTCGAAATTAGCAAGCAACTCTGTGCCCGCGTCGTATCTCACAGGTAACTGGAAATGGTTAAGGAAGGCCATAGCCAGTTCGCCAAAAGAAGAATATTGTGAGCGATCAAGCTCGATGTACCATTTCGCGGCACTCCCAATAAGAGTGCGTTGAAACAATCGCAACTGGATAGAATCATCTTTCAGTGAGTTAGATGAACACCAAAGGTGGAAAGTAGTCACGTGATCACTTGGATATTCGTTAGGCTTGGCCTCGAACTTTGGAATGTCCGAAGGTAACTTCGTTGGCATAGGAGGCCAACGCAGATCGTGATAGATAGGATCATTTAACAACCATGTCAAATCGGGCAAGTGTAACGTCGCCAAGAAAGGTAGTTTGGGTTACTGCTGATAGCCTGGGAAAAAGGGTCCTGGAGTTTGACTGACACCAGGTTGCCAGGAAAGGTTTGGTTGCTGGCCTGGATTCTGGTAGAAACCACAGCCCTGACCAGCGTAAGGATTTTGCATCTGTGGAGACATCATTGGGTGATTCCCCATAAAGGACATAGGATGTTGGGCATTCATCGTGTTTGACGGACTTTGGGAAGGATTACCCCATGCCGGTCCCGATGGGAGAGGCATAGAAGTTTGTCCGGGGTTCCATTGGCTGTGGAAAGAATTACCCCAGAACGACATTCCAGAGGAAGGAACGAATCCTTGTCCTGAGTTCCAAGTTCCTGGTATATGTTCCCCCGACACATGAATAATACCCTGCGCCGGAGTAGACTGTCCAAAAATGGGTGTGCCCCCAAATGGGAAAGCAGTGGATGCGAAAGTGTTATTACCAAATGTCTCGTTCCAAACAAATGGTGACGAACCTACCGGCAAAGTTTGCGTAGGTGTTCCTTGACTCCCGACTCCAAATGAACTTGTGTGTGCAGGCTGCCCATCGGACGACTAATGCAGACCACCAAGCGAAGGGGACGAAGGAGGAATATGGCCTCCAGCGTAAGGAAAAGCATTAAAAGGGATAGGAATGCCTCCAAGTTGACCTTGCAGAGGAGCGTTAGAGCTCCCTGCCCCCAGACCCAAAGTCTATAAAGTGGAGTAAGTGAGTGCAGGACTGGTACCCGAACTAGGCATACCGTATGAGAATGGAGGGCCTGTCGCACTAGGTGTGAAGGGAGGTGTGGCTGCCACAATAGATGGGGATGGGCCACTGTGCGACGTAGTTGCGGTCGAGACTGTAGTGGCTCGGACCGACGACGGCAAGTTAGGAGATGCTTCTCCTGTGGTGACAACGGTGATGGGAATATAAGAATTCCCAGAGGAAGTAACATCGTTTGTTGCCATAGCTGTGTGAGGCACTGACAGGCTTTCGTAAAATTGAATTGGCACAATAACTTGCGGCCAAGTATCAGTGGTTGGGGTTTCAACCGAACCAAGATTGGTGATTGATTCCTCCGGGAGTTGTTCGGGGTCAATGGTTTGAAACCCGGTTGCTTCGAAATACCCTTGTTGGTCTAGCCTCCACCTCAGTGGTGGCGGGGGTGGCTTCAGTATAACCGGTGGCAGGCCCAGAAGCCTTTGTGACCGGCGGAGCCCTGAATCCTCCATGGTGTGAGAAGATCCATGACACGCTAAGTTATTCTACAGGATCAAATAGTAACACACACTAAAAAAGAAGCCCCTATGAGATAAATCAAGCAAACACTAAACTAGTTGGAAGAACAGTTACAACAACCAACACTAGAGAAACTTACCAGTGAAAGTGCAACTCGAAAACGGAAGCACCCTCCAGGTATACTCTGCAAAGCGTGGCCAGATGTTTGTCCTAGGTACCACAGTATACCCCCGCAGTCACCTGTGTATGTCCCTAAAAAGATTGGCAACTAGTTTGCCAGCACGAGAACAGCCACCAGGCGGGTACAGTCGATAATCGGGTAAACCACAATGAGCAGGGTATCAAGCCCGAAACCTGTCAAGGGTATCGAGAGCAAATGGTCCAGAAGAAAACTGAGGACCTCGAATGGATTCGAGACCCATGAAGCTCCGTGGCAAATGCAAATGACAGAATCCCTTAACAAATCCTCGATATGTGTTCTCCACTACATTTGGTCCAGCTTTGGAGGGGTTATCTCCGCTACCTTTCCTTACGCGACCTCGTGTTTAGCCCCTGTGTTAGAGGGGGGTCCCATATAACTTTCACGTAACTGGACTTCTACACTCCCTATGACAGACTCCAATGTTTGGTTTGAGTGGCCTTGGAGAATTTACTCTCCAACCTATTCCAAGGCCCTAGTCCTGAGCTAGTGTATGAACCCTACCAACAAAAGAGTCTAATAGATTTTAAATTAGCGTTGCTTTTAATGGGATTTTTTACGTCACAAGGTATGAAGGTGAAACTGATGGTGTGTAAAGACTCAAAGCAAAAAATGAATAAGAAATGCTTGGAAACAAAAACTTTTACTAAAAATGCAAAAACCAACAACTTTTCACTAAGAAAAACTTCTTTTCTTTTCAATTTTTTCTAAGATTTCATGCAGCAAACATAAAGGATTTTCGCTCAATCTGCGAGCTACTTATTCTCTAAATGCACTGCAAGAACTTATGAACAAAAGACTTCTTCCTAGCTATTGATGCAGCAACACAATCTTCAAGCAAAGAAGCAAATGAAAAAGAGATAATTTTTTTTTTTTTTAATTTCAGTGCTAAATGAAGCAACAAAGGGAAAATGCCGACAAGCACAAAACCAAGAAAACAAAATAAAATTCTGGCTTAAAGCGCAGATTGCAAAGAACCAGAGCAAAGACACACAAATGGCAATCAAGAAAGCACCGACTCTTACGCTTGTCTAAAAACCATAAAACAAAATCTTTTTCCTTTTTATCTTTTCTATCAACAATCAACTAAGAAACAACAGGCTAAAGGTAAGAGGCCCTAACCTACTGACTGTGCAGCCTGAGACTCAAACCCTTGAGAGGAACACTTCTCACCACAGGAGGGGATGACTGCCCCACCCAGGCTGAAAAGAAACCAGTCAAGCCCGCGACTGTCACTGAAACAACACGCGTGCAAACGCGTACTGAGCTATAACAACGCGTGGGTACCCGCGGGCAAAACTTGAACAGGCCACGGGTATGTATAAATGCTAAGACCAAACTAAACACAGGCAACCCAGACCTAGAAGAGGCCTCTGGTATTGACAACCAGGGTCTCCTAGAGGCTTAGATGCTTCTTCTTCAACAAAAGAGAAAAAATAATTACAAAAAGAAAACAAACGCAATAAAGCAAACTGAAACAAGACAGTAAACTAGCAAGACTCAGACAAGATCCAGAAAGCCCCCTGAGAATGTAAAATTCTGACAGGGCAGAGGAGACTGCCTCTTAAGCTCTCTGAGTCCTACATGCTACTGAAACCTCTACAGTAAGCGTTCAAACGTGGGCTGTAGAAGGTTAGGGTGTGGGTTACACGCGTGCAGGCCTTCTGCAGGCTGCGTGTACCTCTGTGTGTCCTGATAATAAATGTCAAGCAACAGTCAAGGAAAAATTTGTATTAAGAACCAGGTTCCCTGCTAGCTTTGACCTAACAGAAAACAAACAAACAAAGAAACAAAAATCTATTCTTTTAAACTACCCAAAAACCTCACTTAAATCCGGAAACAAACGGATTCAACAAACGGATTCAACAAAGGGTTGGGACAAACGGATTCAACAAAGGGTTGGGACAAACAGATTCAACAATTGGGCAGATTTTCTTTGCTATAATTTTCCTCCTCCAAATAGTACCCCTACCCCTTCTTTTATAGGCTAGAAGAAGCTAGGGTTTTGGACGAACTCTCAGCCATGCATGGCCGGGAGTTTCAGTTAACTGACCCATAGCTTTTTGTCCCATCGACAACTTTCCTGTTTTTGTGCTTTGTTAGGTAAACGCGGGTTGTAGTAGGCCAGCCAACGTTCCAACGCGTGCAGTAGTAGGCCTGCCAGCGTTCCAACGTGTGTAGTAGTGGTTTAGGGCACGTGTCACTTGTTTTAAGAGGATTTTTAAGAGTTTATTCAACATGGCTTTGGCAAGGAAGGGATATGAGTTGGCCTGATGCCAGGTAAGCATGTGTGGTGCAATTTAGGGTTATAACACTGGTGAATAGAATAAACTAAAGGGACATACATCTATTATATTAAGTGAGCCGAGTTTTGAGGAGGGGCATGGTAAGTTCAAGTTGGATTAGCAGTGTTGATCTGGGTTTGGATGAGAATCTTGTAGTGGAATGGGATAACTTCAGGCAGATCTTGATCGATTATGGTATCTCTTTATTGGATACACCAGATGAATTTATTTGGATAGGAGGTGATATGTCTGGCCAAATTTCCGTTATGAATGTTTGTGAAGCCTTCTCTAATAAACTTTGGAGATACAAACTAGGGGATGGAGTAGAAAAATATGGAAGTGGGATTGTCCTTTGAAGATAAAGCTTTTTGTTTGGATCTTAGCTGAAAACAAGATCTTAACCTGGATATATTTGCAGAGAAGAGGATGGAAGGGGCCATGTTTATGCTATCTCTGTAAAAATAAAAGAGAATCAACAAAACACATATTTTTAAATTGCTCCTTTACTTTATCTGTTTGGGAGGAAGTGAAAAAGGCACTAAATCTCTCTCATGGTTGGAACAACATATCAGTGCATGAATGTTTTCAAAACTGGGCATCCCAGAATTATAATTTACAAGCTCTTCCTGCCTATATATGCTGGAAAATTTGGTTATCTTTGAGGGAAGGCCTCCCTCTTTGTAGAGAATTGTTTATCTTGCCAAAGGAGCTTTGGGAAATTTGGGGAAAAATCCTAAAGCTTGTATTCCTAGGTTTACTCCTACAACTTTTCCTGTAGATAAAACTCTTTCTTGGTTTTATGGGGCTGCTCAACAGAATGGTTTTCTTAGTGGTGTTGGTGGTGTCATAAATTTTGATGACCATAAAGAGTATAGATGGACCTTAAACTGTGGAAAAGGTACAAATTCCAGAGCAGATATCATGGGAGCTTGGACTACTGTGACTCTTGTCGCTAGACTTTCAGTTTATGATAGACATGTTTTGGGGGATTCCAAGATCGTCATTGATTGGCTTAATCGAAAAGGAGCGCTAAAGATGGAAAATCTACATGGTTGGAAGGATAGAATTTTTGAACTCATCCCTCATTTCAGGTCTATCTCCTTTGCACACATATATAGGGAAGAAAACAAAGAAGTTGATTGCCTTTCCAAAAAGGCTCTTTACATTAGCCGAGGGAGAATTTCCTATAGTCAATGGGTTGGAGGCCATGAGGGCCCTATACTTTTTATAAATTTGTATTGATTTTCACAGAACTTTCTTAGCCCTCGTACTTTTTTGGGGCCAAATTTTGTTTTCTCGTTATCCTCTTGGATAGAGGAACATAGCCCCGATCTTAGTTTTTTGGCATTTGTGTTGAAGATGATGGTACTTGGCAGGTTTATGGTCCATTTCTCGACTATATGATTGTCTCCTATGTTTTGGGCATGCCCATAAAAGGGACGCCTATATTTAATGATGTTTTGATATTGTAAACATATTATATTATTATCAATATAATGTGAAATTTTTAATGGAAAAAAACACACCATATAACAAGAAAAATTTCGATAAAATTATTATAAATCTCGAAGACATGCTTAGTAATTAGAAATCTATCAAATGTGCTTAATATGTATATGATTATTATACGATGGTGCAAAATGAAAATCCTTGTCACAATGCTTTTACAAGAGCACTACCATGGTGTGAACGTACATCCAACAATGCTCCTTTTACAAGAGCACTACCTTGGTGTGAACGTACATCTAAAAGTGCACTAAAGAGTGTGGAAAGTTTTCATAAATATAATTATAAATTTTTCGGTGGGCTTAATATGTATAAGTGCAACATATGAGGGTGAGAAATGAAAATAAACACCACGGTGATTTTACAAGAGCACTACCATGGTGCAACTATCCATCTAAAAATGCACCGACGACAACAAGAAATTTCCAAAAAACAATTATAAATATTTTGGTGCGCTAAAGATGTAAAGGCAAACTATACATTGTGTTTCCTATAAAAGAAAGCACGAGTTGATGGTGTGAGCTAAACGCTAGGGCCACACTAGTGAATTAACCCCCCCCCCAAAATAAAAATTAAAGGTTAACTTTAAATTTTAATCAGCTAAAAATGGTTAATTTTAAATTTTAATTAGCTAAAAATGTAAATTGAAGAAAAAAATTCACTTACTCGATCTCTTCTCCAAGGAAGTATGGTTATTGTATAGAGAAAAAAAAAAACTAGGTACTATTTGGGAAAGTCCAAAATGAACACAAATTCATTGTGGAAATGGCATCAATAAATTGGGTAGTCTAATAACACTAGACAACAAGGTGATTGTAGGGAATATTGAGCATTGATTCTTGAATGGATGTGAAGCACGAAGTGAATGTCACCAATGAATTTTAATTTTGGTCTTTTTTTTTTACCCTAATACAGTGTTCTCGTTGATATCCCGATGCACCAATGATTTTATAGATATATGTAACACTAGTAATACTGTTTTATGTTAAAAAAAAAATATTCTATAAAAATATATTCAGAGTGGTGCACTAGATGATATACATATGTACTAATGCATTTATAGGTAAATAACTCACCAATAATATTTTTTGTTAATTTTTTATAGAATCGATGTTTTATAACAAAATATTGTAAACTACCTCAGTGTTCATGGTGGGGTCACACACCAATGTTAGTCTTAAAGGGTAAGCACACTAGTGTGACAAGTTCGTTGAAGCACATCAAACAAAAAAATTATTTTAAAAACCTTAAATTGCTCACCTCCACTAGAAACTTGGATAGGGAAGGGAGAATTTTTTTGAGGAGGTTTTTCAAAAACCTCTGCTAAGAAGTGCTTTCCTAGTAGTAACGTATGCACCCAACAACCGCTTCTCACAAAATTTTTGATTCCCTGTGAATAGATTGAGACCACAGGAAAGGAAAGGTTAGTAATATCTAAGCATTCAAACCAATGGAATATCAATCAATTCAACACCAATGAATATTTAAATTATT
>JZKD02S2377006.1:0-16272 GCA_000966675.3 Picea glauca
AGCAATACAAAAGTGTCAAACACATCCATGGTAATTGAATCAGGCTTTTCCTATTCATTCAATGACTGTACATGGAGTTCTTCGCAAGCTCTCTCTCGGCTCTGCTCTCTCTCTTTCTCCTCTCTATGGAAAAATGAATGAGAGTCTGAATAATAATATTACAATGATACAAGGGAGGGTGTCTATACTCCGTTTTCCCTCTCTGAAGCTAAAACTGTCTAATCTATAATTAATTCCTATCTAACAACATTAATTCTAATAAATGCTTTCATATCTACTAATACGATACAACTGCGCTCGGCTTTGAATGCCCGTCCAAACGACGGCGCAACAATCTCCAAAGCATTTTAAAATGTGCATGCTGGCGCTGTCCAGCTGTAGGTTCTTTCTCCGTGCGCGCTGTCTCGCTTGAGGATGTGTAGATGCTCCTGCATCAAAGTCTCACACCAATCATTTACATGGGGACTACCTTAAGGATTGAAAATGTAATCTTTTCTCTATAGAAAAAGTTATGGACAGAAAAATACCCTTTTAGAAGGTTTAACCATTTTTCTACAAAATCCACATATATTTGAACTTCAAATATAGGAATATCAAATTTGATTTGTATCTTGAAGGGGGTGACACCTCTGCTCGAAGAAGATATGTCGCCTGCTGACAATCGTCGAAGAATTTGTGCAAATTATCTATCATCTCGTTTATATGTCATGCGAGGGTTTCCTCGAGAAAAAAATTAAAGGGATCTATTGCCCCATTGTCTCTCTTTTCTCCCCCCATGGGTGGTCGTTGGGTTCGACGAGGCTGATATTGCAAAGCCTCAACTGATTCAAGTCCCAACTGCTTATACCCTAGCCTCGTTGGGGACATGCAAAGAGAAACAAATGAAGAGAAAACATATATGATACCATTGAACTTAATTTATGAGTGAAATGAAATGAAACACAAATATATAGAAAAAAATAATAGAGATACAATGAAACTTAACTTCTATTCAATAAACAAATCTGTTGAAACTATAAATTACAGAATGAAACAATCTTGCTCAAATGGTGGTAGCTAATATTTGAGAAGATATTTGGAGGCTACGTGCATTCTTGTAAGAACATTACAATGAGGTCTCCAAGACTTTTTAGCATCAATATGTAAGCAGAATACCCTATACATCCAAAAATCTAACCCTAGGAGATGAAGCACCAAAATTCATGTGGGCCCTGATGGGGTAATTCGATACATCAACTTCCTAGGGTCCTAAATTTTGAATACGATCTTAGTTTTAGCTGCACGATATCCCATTTGAAATATATATCTAAGGACTACACATGTTTCCTTTGCACTCTAATTTTATATACAATGTTACTATGGCGAGCCCAAAAAATGTTGTTTAGGGCCTCAAAACGACCCTGGAAGTTTAGGACCAAAAAAGATAGAAAAAAATTGCCAGGATGAAAAAAGAATGTGAGCCAGTTGGAAGAGGTGGGTGACCATCGATATCCACCTAGATCAATCCTCCCCCTCTTAGGAAGAAATGGTCTTCATTTCGTTAATTTCCCTAATGGATCAACAAAATAAGGTGTTCCACGTAGTATGAACACTTTACGAAATTTCTCACATAAATGAATAAAAGATAATAACACTAAATTTTTTACATGGTTAAAACCCTTTAAGAGGGAAATAGTGCACGACCCTAGCCAAAGTGTCCACAAAAATATTTTACAAGAGAGTGTCTCAAAATTGATTATTATTTAATGAACCTCCATGTTATTTAAATAGAGATCATGGATCAATTGGTTGTTAAGCCATGGATCAATATAGTTGTTAAGATCAAGGAGAATGTGAGTCACTGGATCAATCTATGTCTAGAACATATTGTGACCATTATATTACATAACGACAAATTCATACTAATGCATACTAAAGAAACACACTTCTACCTAAAATCACATTAGACCAAGTTGATCTTAACTAACTCCTAAGTGTATAAATATCCTAACATTGCAGGCACATAGAGAATATTTTTATTAACCTAAAGGGTTTCCACCTGAGAGAGAAGTGGAACATGAGATATAGTTGTTTCCTAACTCTCCATTGCCAAATATTCGGATATATAGATAGTCTATCATGGAAGTATATTATGTGAAGAAACCGTTGTAGCAAGTGCTAGAGTAGGAAGTAATTCGACCAAGAAAATCACTTTGTGGCTCACCTATCATCATAGTACCTAGATAAGAAGGATTATGAATTGAAAAATATGTATCAAATACAAAGCTTTGAACAATATTACCCTCAAGAATTAGTACCCTCTACCGAGGATCAATGATTTGTTAGATCAGTTACAACATGCCAAGTACTTCACCAAGTTGGATCTCAAATTGGCATGCCACTAGGTATGAGTTAAAGAAGAAGACACTTGGAAGACTGGCTTCAAGACAAGGAAAGGTCTATATGAATCACTAATATGTTTTTTGGTTTATTTAATGCATCAACTACATGTATGCATTCGATTATTGATTTATTATGTCCCTTTTCTAGATTCATTTGTGAAAATGTACTTAGATGATCTATTGGTTTATAGCTCTACCTGGGAAGAGAATATCCCACATCTCATGTAGGTGACAAAAAATTAGAAAAATCACCAACTACTATCTAACCTTAAGAAGTGTGAGTTTACTCCATAGTCATTGGTGTATTTCGACGAGGTATGTGATTGGTGTAGGGGAACTAAAGATATATCCCACAAAGATGGAGGCCATCCTTAAGTGGTTAGTTCCTCCTAATATCACTAAATTCATGAGATTTTTTGAGGTAGCGTGGTACCTATAGAAGTTTATAGCATCCTTTTTAATTATATCTATGCCACTTCATGCCATAATAGTTAGTGGTAAAAGTTTATAGTGGGGAAAGAATTAACATAAATCTTTCTATGAGTTGAAATGAAGGATAAATTAAGCACTAGTTATTTCATGTCCTAATTTGTATAATCCTTTGTAGGTGGATATAGATGCAAGTGGATATGCTATGGTAGTGGAATTGATGCATGGASGTAAGCTAGTATTCTATCATTATGAAATATTTCATGGTGGACTTCTGAATTTCCCTACGTATGATAAAGAACTCGATGCCTTAGTTCAATATGTTAATAAATGGAGGCACTATCTRATGGGAAAGGAAACCATTATCCATATTTATCATCAACCACTAYAGTATTTGCAAGCCCAGAGTAATATTCAACAAACCAAACACTATAATTGAATGTGKCTTTTGTAAAAGTTTCATCTAGTCATCAAATATAATAAAATAAACACTAATAAGTTGGAGGGAATGATTTCAAGGTCACCCACATCGAAGATTTCAACTTTGGGAACTATTATGCACATTTATCATTTTTCCCATRATGCATATAAAGAGGCRTACATGRAAGATGAGGACTTTAAATAGGTGTTTGAACAACTACAGGGCCAAATTTGTGTCGAAAAAGGTGATGTTAAGGATGACTATCATCTCTAGAATGGGTTTCTCTACAATTTGTCCAATATTTATGTCCCTAAAGGTGAAAGATTGCATCTTATCAGAGAGGCTCACTCCTTCAAGGTTGTAATACATTTTAGTGTTAGGAATACAATTGCCAACTTATGCAAGTATGTGTATTGTCCCATAACGTAATAAAATGTCGCTCATTTCATTAGAGGATGCATAATTTTTTGTAACATCAAGCCCAATAATAGAAAGCAAGGTTTATACCATCCATGACGTGCACCCACTAGACCCTCAGATAACATCTCGATGGATTTTGTGGGTGGATTTCCAACAATTAGGAAGGGACATGACTATCTATTTTTGGTAGTTTATAGGTTCAACAAGATTTGCATTCGTATTCCTTGTATTAATATATTATTATTATTATTATTATATATTATTACATAAATGTAATATTTAATTAATATATTGATTATGTCTTAATATATTAATGGCAGTCTCAAGCATATGTAGTTGTAAACTAGCAACAATCACTTTATAAAAGTGATTGATATAGATNTATTATTACATAAATGTAACATTTAATTAATATATTGATTATGTCTTAATATATTAATGGTAGTCTCAAGCATATGTAGTTGTAAACTAGCAACAATCACTTTATAAAAGTGATTGATATAGATCGATGTCATTTTTCACTTTCCCAAACTAGTAACGTGGATAAACCTATATCAACCACTTTTATAAAATGATTATTACTAGTATAAAAAATATTTAATATTGTAAATTATTTTTTTATCTTTTCATAAATTTCTTTTTAAAAATAATAATTTTTATTTTTTATTTTGTTTAAGTGTATTATTTGTAAATAGCATTTGTATTTAATATGAAAAGTATTTAATATTGTGAATTGTTTTTTTTTTCCATATCAAAAAGATTTTAACATATTTTATTCATTAAATTTTTATAAATTTCATATTAATTTTCTTACAATTTTAATTTATATGATTTTTTAAATTTTAACATCTATTTTTTATATTATCAATATTAAAAAAATTTAAGGTTTCAAGTTGATAGACACTTAAATACAATTTTAATTTATATGATTTTTTAAAATTTTAACATCTAATTTTTATATGATCAATTTAAAAAGATTTTAAAATTTTAAGTTGATAGGCATTATCTGAAATAAAGTACTTTTAATGATAAGAATGTGCGGCACATATAAGGAATGGAGAATATTTGGAAATTATTTAAGGAAGGATTTTATCACCCGTAATACACCCATTTCAAATCACTTTTTCACTTTCATGCTTAGTTGATGTCACGTTTTGGTGGATTATCTATTTAAGGATTTTACCACCGTTAGTATATACCCCTTTCAAATCAGTGTTTGTTGAGTTTAAGTGTGATGCTAAGGGTTATGTCATGGTGGATGATCTCCAAATGCATTGGGCATGGGCTAGGTCATGTTTGAACTAACCACATCACCAAGTGATTTATACTCCTCGGTGACATTTTGATATAATATTATTTTAAAGAATAATTTAGAGTAATTCAAAATTTTAGTTACAATAGGATGATTTTACTAATGAATATATAACTAGCACAATCACACATAAGTAAAAGTTGTTGATACACTTTTATTTATATTAATATTTTTGAAAAATATGTAATCACTTTATTTACATGATTGTATTAATTATATACATTCTATTATTATTATTTATGTTATATTATTTTTTTACTTCAAATTATCTATTTTCAAAAATTATATTTTTTTTTTCTTATTGTATTATATATTGTTATTGTTTATAATATTATAAAGTTTTAATCTCATCTAGGGTGATAGGTATCTCTTAGTAGAGGAAATGTGGTAATTGGCAACAATGGGTGTTATTAACTCCAATTGTCAGCCTCCTTCTCATTCAATTTGAATGATCCGCACTAAGTCAGGAGTTATGGTAGTGCATTGGGATACCCTTGCAGGTTTAATGGCCCCTTGCGTGAACCAGGATGGGTGTACAAAGCTAGGTACTGGGCCGGGCCTAGGAGAGTTGTCACCTCTTCTTTCATGGAGACCATCCCTGTTAATTTGCAAGGCACTATGAAGGCTACTGTCCTTGAGTGCTCTACCATTCTACCATTTTTGCAAACTCTTTTTCTCCTCGAGTCTTTCTTGCTCTCGCACCTTTGACCTCCCGCCACTACTCTTACAATGGTCTTCCTTCACAGTCCCACCCAGAATCCCTACACCATGCCAAGAGAGAGTGGAAAATCTAGAAGGGGATTGTTGTATTACAACGCCCCATCCAGATGCAACATGCTCAACCCCTCTCAAATTTCTCTAATTACCACAAGCACTCCAAACCCACAACTTGAACCGCCTCAACAACCCCTGCCACCCCCCTCCAATCCTACAATGGACTTTGACAGTTTCCCTGTCGAAGAGAAAACTCCCCTCCTTGAGGAGAATACTCCTCCACTAAGTTTCCATCCTGAAATCACCCCTCTCAGAGTCCACACACATGTTCATGGTTTTGGCACTGGTGGATGTATTTTGGAGGAAGAAATTCATCCTAGTTGGTAGGCGGAGAACTGACCAATGGCTATGGATGAAGATTCAGAGGAGGAGCCACCTCATCTCTCCCCTCTTCAACTGTTGGATGAAAATCCTCAGTTCATTTTGAAATGCGACAGAAGCCTGATGACCAAACGCACAATCAACGAATTCTTGGCCAGAGAATGGACCTCCTGTTTGACGCCATGATTGAAGCTCCGACTAACAAATGGTGCTCGACTTGAGGCCAAAAGTTCATCCCAAATTACAACATTAATGGAAGTCTGAGTTTGCATATGTATTAGCTCCTCCAAGTTATTGTTCGCTTTCTAGTTTTGTCACTTATGCAAATATTGGCAAACTCCCTGCCTTATGATGTATGTTAGTCGGTCATGGCAACCCGTTTATAATTATAGTTTTCTTCAAATAATTACATTTTTTTTTAAATCCACCTGTATTGGTTTCCCTACCGTGGCAAGACAGGTGGCAGACTATAGTTAATGTAATGACAGGCACTGTTGACAATATATAGATCCTTTTATTTAAAAAATATATAAAATATTACAAATTTTTAATATCATTTATAAAAAAAAAAATTAGCTCCAATAAGTCAAATTCATTATACTATGCATTCTTGATTGGACCCATCACATTTTTCCTCTAACAAACTTAGAATTGCAATCTTGATTGTCTATTCTTCTTAACATTTATAGCCATAACAATGAAATGAAATCCAACTTTA
Source organism: Picea glauca (assembly GCA_000966675.3). Classification (NCBI taxonomy): domain Eukaryota; kingdom Viridiplantae; phylum Streptophyta; class Pinopsida; order Pinales; family Pinaceae; genus Picea; species Picea glauca. Next base: position 6,777 of record JZKD02S2377006.1, read on the forward strand.
TGTGCCGAGTGAAACAATATTGGGTGAGTGCGCGAAGTTGGTGGCTGAAAAAGTGGCAAGGGGGTGAGCACGAATGTGCACTCGCACAAACATGTGTGCTTTATTAATAATGTTCACGCGTTCCTAATCCTATAGGTATGGAAATGCTCAAACCTCCAACAAGATTTCCACGTAGGTTAATTGGCAGGAACACACACACGTTCTTAGGAACGCGTGCATGTTCCTAATAGGACTCTCTGTGTGTGTTCTTAACAGGAACACACAGTGTTCTTGTCGTGCCCTTTTTTTAAGTACTGTGGGAACATTTTGTGCTCATTTTCACACCATGCCTCGTGAATTTCCTTCATTGAGAAAGAAAAACCATAGGCCAAATAAAGGAGCAAAGCCCAAGATCTTTCCACTGTGTCCATCACAAGAAATGTATGGTTGATTTTTTCTCATTTCCTTTCTTGGTTTTGAAAAAAGAACCAGAAAATAGTGATAGGTTATGGATGTAAATCCCAATGGAATTGAAAAACTATTAGAAAGGTTCACTACACATAACTACACATAACTAATGCACATAATTAATACTTGAATGTAAATCTCTCAACAATTCACCAATCTTGTATAGGTTTTTTTCAAGTTCATTATAAAGATAACACATAGTTTTCCTTTGTTTTATACAAAATTATGTTAATGATTTTGTTGGGATAAAATAACATTGTTATTTGTAATACCTTGGTCATAAGTCCACTTATTAAATTTTCTTATTAAACTGCAGTGTATATTACAAAATGGAACCCGATGATAATGTAAATCGTCCACCAACAGACCAAGGAGAGAAACACCCAAACCCACCACAACCACCCAATATAAACACCAAAATTGATTAGGGGTTGGATACATTAAAAACACTTGTAGATCAGTTAAGGGGCACCACATAATCAAATAATGTCGTTGGATAATTCTTTGGGCATCATTGTGAGGTCCATTGAAAGTTCCGAAGGGGCATTGAATTCTATTTCTAAGTATAGGGAAATAATTTTTGAGTAACAAAACATTGGATTATATAGAAACCAAGTCAAAGACAAGGGTATTTCAAAACAAGAACTATTGTCTATTTTTAGGGATCCTAGAAATGGAAAACAACTACCTTTGACCAAAAAGCACATTTGTATTGACTTGTGTATCCATCCACAAATTAGTCAAAAATGGATGGATACATGGTATATGTTTTTTGATAAACCTCCCTGCAATAACAAGGAGGTGCCCTTATATTGTTTGAGAAAATTATGGGCAAAATTTATTTTGGATCACCATGTAAACTAATTTGACATGGGTGAGTTCTAGGAGGTGGGTCAAGGGTCGACACAGGATCAATAGCATTCCAAACATGATCCCATGTTAGGTCCTCGTCCCCCCAAGAGAAGGCCTGACCCCCCTGCCCAACATCGTCCTGTTGTAGAGAGCTTGAAATAGGTACAATGAGTTATTTCATCATTGACCCAAAGCCTAGTGAAAAATGGCAACTTTGTTGCATTGTCTCAATAGGAGGTGACTATCGATGACATTGATAGAGGAGTTGGAGCTTCACCTTGTGCAACAGATTTTAGTGGGGAGAGGTGTAATAAACCCAAATCTCCACAAATTTTCCATAAACAAAAATATTTCCCATTACTGCATTGATGGAATAACTTAAACTCCTATACCAATTTAACTTGCTATGGTTAGGAGGTTTGCCAAGGTAAACCACTAAGGTCTCAACAATTTATTTGATGTCAACCTATTCCCATGTACATAGTGCCCACATAGCAAAAGACTTAGAAATTACAATCCAAAAATCTTTCTTTAATTAAGGGTTTTCCTATATTTATACATCAGACTACTCTGATTTTCCACTTTGTAAATTTAACTCACCCGATACACATATAAGACCAGGGTTCGAGCCTATCCCACAGCGGTAACTAAGAGACTTATTTTTTACTCCGAGCCTATTCCTCAATAGAGGTTGAGTAACGAATCCTTTTAACAATCTTTGCCTTAACTAGACAATACTCTAGTGAGCCTTTCCAAACGATAGGTTTGTGGTAAAAACAAAATACATTTGGGGTGTACAAGTCTTCCACTTGTTCAGGACTTGAAGGATAAACTTGATTTTCCATTTCTTGATGTGAAACGCCAGTCGACTGTTAGAAGGTAAATAAGGCTTCGTACCTATCATTTAATGGTAGTTCTATGTGTGCAACTTTTGAAACCCTCAGTTGGCAATTTCATCCATTCTGGTAATGCCAACTTGGTCCTCATCACATGTCTCCCTCATCCTTCATACCTTTCTCATTTATCCGAGTAATTAAGGTTCTTACTAGGGTTTTCAATGTCCTACTATTCCATTATCGAGCCCTTTCGAGAGACTCTGCGTGTTATCGTCCTTCCATTGAAACATGTCGATGGTTCGGAAAGACGTTACACGGTGGAACGATATGACCAGTTGTCGCTCTGATAGGCTTCTACTATCCTAGGTTCTGGTTATTGAACATGGTTATGTTCTCCTTTATGCCTAAGCCAATATACGATATTTATCCACTGATGACTGTAAGGGTCCTGGTTTGGTGTATGCACTGTGGGCAGGGCCATTCTGGCAATGGTGGGAATGGTAACTAGGAACGGACTGACTGACTCCCATCGAACAGGTAACAAAGTTTCTCTACTAATTTACTCAACCATTTATCTTCTTTAAGGTCTTCTGCAAGTCGTTTCTTCGTCCCAACTTAGAATGACCCAGCTCTGGAAATATATATAGGTAAATGCGTATAAATCATTCTTGTTACTCATAGGGGTTACCCTTGTTCTCGCCTAAGTCCATGACTGATACATTAGTAAGGCGGCGATAAGAAAAAGGAGGTCCTGTAGGGTAAAAGGAAAAAAGACCACAATATAACCTGTGTGTTATACTTTGTTCGACAACAGGGGGAGGAATTCTTCTGAGTTTTATAAGGATTCTCTATGTTTTGGCGGTCCTGGCCATACTGGGTTTTTATTTTCAAGGAATTCTACCATTTGGTAGACCTCCCAATCCACTGGGTGGTTGATAATTGTAGTTTCCCCTTTCAGAAAGTATGTAATTACCCTATAGTAAAATGTGTATCTTTAATTATTTGTAGGCTTATTCATGAAAAACATTGAATAAGTCTGTAACTATAATGGTATGACGTTTTTGTTTTGCTCTTTGTCTTCTTTTCTTTTATCCTGTTAGTACCGTTTTCCAGTATGTGTGAAAAATCCATTCACGCCCTGGCTTTTGATAAAGAAATTAAATATGTGTTCACTGTTGTATTAATCTGTTTGAAGAGTTGCATATCATGTAGTCTCTTGTTCAGTTTTTTTACTTTGCAAGGTTATAGTGTTGTTATTACTTCTTATCTATTTTCCTGAGAATGACATTTTATAAGAAGGTAACCAAATCTGATGATGGGGCCCTATTTTTTTGCTACAAGGGTACCCATCAGGTCATTTAATCTCACTTATCCCCTCCCTGGGTATCGACGACTTGGGTTATGGTTGACAACACTTCATGACCATGCAAGATAAGTTTCTTTCCTTTTTTTTTTTTTTTTTTTACAAAAATACTTTAATTATCTGTAAGATTCTTTTCCCAACTAAGATTTGACACTAATAAAAGAAACACATCTGATCCTTTGCAGATTTACAGGGTTACGATGTTGGCATTGGACCACGCCTTGCACAAGAAAGGTACTCGGGTTCCACTTTATTTCTCTTGAGTGAATACCCTAGATTCCTGGGCATAAATACGATTATGACTTGTAATGTAGTTTATCACAGTGAAGTTCATCAGATTTCAAAGATGGTTGTATCGCTATTGCTATAGCTTCACAGATTAAATAAAGGGCAAGGGCACTCAAAAGACCAGTTACTATGTAATAGAGGTTAAAAGTAGGGTTATACCTTTACTCCAAGAGTTTACCGTCAACTTAGAGGAAAAACCAATTGGTTTCTCCCTTCCAGAATAATGGATCTGACTATACATTTATTCTTAGGACTAATAAAATGATGCAGGAGCATCACAAATCTGAAGCGAGCATGGAGCAAGCGCAACGTATTCTTGAGCACATGATAATTGCTTGAAAATATTTTTGAAGTTGATGCTCCAAATCTTTAATGAAGCCATTTATGAAGGAGCACCTTTGTATATTGTATTGGACCTTGAGCGATTTGCTCTCGTCCTTAGTAGATAGGATCCATTTAAACTAGTTAATGCAGGTATATAGACGGGAATTCATAGATTAGACAGTTTTACAAGAAGGAGGGAAAATGGATATAGACACCCTCATTGTACATTGTAGAAAAAGGCATGATAGTTGAAGCAGGAAGAGCATAGAAGAGAAGCAGAGAGATGTAGAAGAACATCCATGTATAGATCTTTAATTAATAGAAGACGTTGATTCAAATCCATGGTTTTGTGTCTGTTCTCTGTGGGTTGATGTTAATGATGTGATCATGAGTGTTTGTTTTCCTATTATGCATTTGCTTTATTGCTATGTATGTGATTTCATGTTTGAGTCTGAATCTGAGAGAAGAAGAAATGAGTTTCAACTGTTTCTCTATCTGAGTGAGGATTCCTGAAAGGAGTGCAGTGGAAAATGTCTGCAAGGAGTGCGTTGACAGAGGCTCATGTAGTTTAACTCTTTTTCTCATTCACCCAGAAGTGAAATTGGGTTACTGAAGCCATGCAAGGAGTGCGCAGGCTAAGGAAAGTCTCAGTTGTGAATCTGAGCAGAAGCATTGAGGGACCACTACTGCAGGTGCGCGTAGGGTCGAAGGATTTAAACATTTGAGGTGTTTGAAAGGTCGCCGCAAGGAGTGCGTGCAGGAGGACAAGTGAGTGCAGAGGAGCACTTAGTTATTTTCAAGAAATCCTCAAGGAGGAAGAAAACGATGGTCAGGATCTTGTGGAGAGGATTGGCGAAATCCTGCCAGTCGTCAGATCTGCCAGAGAAGCAAGGAGGTTACAGTTGCATCCAGAGTTCAAGCTCAGGAGACTGTGAACCATAGGATCTTCACAAAAATATCCGTCAGCCGTTGGATCGACCAGGATTTGCACGGAGTTTAAGCTTTGTGAATAGGAGCAGGAAAGTCCTGACGAGAGGCGAGGCCATCGAGATTTCAGCATTCGCGAAATCGGGAGTCACGAGGATGAGTGATCGGTAATTTTCATAGTGAAAATCCCGGATTCAGTCTGAGCCGTCCATCTTGAGGAGACAAGTGGCATTCATCGAGAGCCTGTCGGTGTTTCGGCGATTGGGGTTCTAAGTTGACAAAGAGTTGCGACATCGGGCATCAAGAGTCTCGAAATCCCGATGTTGAATCAGAACTGTCCATCTTAATAGGACACGTGGTGAAGATCTAAGATCTCAGAAAAAGTCTCGGAAGGAAAGACTCCATCGGAGTTTCGGGATTTGGCAAATCGAAAGTTATGAGGCCAAAGTATCAGGAAAATCCATATTGGAAACCCCGTAGATGATCATAACCGTCCATTTGTTGAGACACGTGGGCGAGAGCGGAAGCCCATCGATTTTTCGGCCATCGGGACTCACATAAGTAAGTGTTTTGGCTTTGCAGTTGGTGAAACCCCAAGGGTAATCTGAAACATCCATCCACTCGGGACAGGTGTCAGAAATCCGAAGAGAGTCGGCATATCGGCAATCGGGAAATTGGAGTTCCTGAGGACAAGAAAGTTGGGACATCACAAGTCTCGAAACCCCGGAGAAATCGGGACTGTCCATTAGAGGAGGACGCGTGGCAACAATCGGCGCCATCAGGAAGAGTCCCGACAAGGAGGTTATCCATCGATGTTTGGGTCATCAGGATATCAGGGATCCCAGTGACAAAATGTTTACGCACTTTGAAATCGCGAACCGCGAAACCTCGACGAGGAGGAAGGTGCCAACATGCGACCAGCTGTCAGCACATCAGAAAGGAGGGAAGCGCCATTGTGAGAGCCACCTGTCAGCCTAATGGAGAATCATGAATTCTGAGGGTGAGTGAATTTTGGCATTAGAAACCCCGTAGCCCCGACGAGGGATAAGACTATGGTCACTGGGTAACGGTCATATGGGACAATTCCTATAGCTAGGAGGGATAACGCGTAAAGAGCATGTCGGGATTCGAAGGATCATGAGTCCTGAGGGCATGTGTATTTCAACATTGAAATGCTTGAAACCCCGATGGGAGTTAGGACTGCAATCATATAGAGGAGGTCATGTGGAACGAGAGCTTAGCTTGGAGGGCTAACGGGAAATTGAGAGCATCGATATTTCGAAGCCAAAAACCCTGACGAGAAGGAATATAAGGCTGTGGTCTTATGGAAAGCAGTCGCATGGACTAAAGGCTTAGCCTGAGGGATAAGGAAACAAAGGAGTGTATCGAGGATCGAGGATTGACAAAACAAATTGTTTGGACATTGCAAGTGTCAAAATCCTGATTGGAGGAATCCCAACAACAAAAAGGCTAGCGTTGATTTATAAGAAAGGGAGACCCAGTGTTTAGTTGTTGTGGGTGGAAAATTTCCTGATAGGGAAATAGGAAAACCTTTCGGTTCTTTGAGCCTAGGAAGGAAGAGAGATCCTGTGAGCAGACGTGCCTGAGGGCGCGCCTTTGCGTCAAGTGGTATCAGAGCGTAGAAAAACTTCTTTTCTTTCTGTAGCAGGGAGAAGGAGAATTTCACCATGCCACCGAGGAGTAGGGATAGGCAATCACCCAATTCAGGGGAGGAAAGAGAAACTCCCAGAGGTAGGGGTAGGCAAGTGCAGAATCCAGACATGGAGAGAGAAGTGCGTAATCTTCGTGCCAGAATGGAGGACATGGAGACATCAAAAAGGTGCAAAGATGATGCAGGGGATATCAGTGAATCCAAAAATGAAGATGATGCTGGACATGGAGAAGAAGAAATCCCAGCAGAAGATGCAGCCAATGAACGTCTAATCAAAGCTATTGCACGAATGGGTGAAAAAACAAAGATGGACATTCCAGTTTATGAGGGGAATCTGGATGCAGAAGAGCTTTTAGATTGGATTAGAGCTCTGGATACATACTTCGATTATGAAGATGTTGAAGAGGATAAGAAAGTCAGGCATGATGTCACGAGGTTGAAGGGACACGCAACATTATGGTGGGACGAGATACAAGCAGATAGATGCTGCAAGGGCAAGCAGAAAATTAAAAGTTGGGATCGAATGATTGCAAAGATGAAGGCAAAGTTCATCCCCAAAGATTATCAAATCACTCTGTTCAGGAGGATGCAGAACCTGAGATAGAAGTTGATGACAGTAAAAGAATACACGGAGGAATTCTATCGACTGAACATCAGGGCAGGTCATCGGGAGAGCGATGATGAGAAAGTTTCCAGGTATATGAATGGCCTGAGATATGATATCCAGGATGAGATGAGTATGGAAACCATCCGAACGGTGGAAGATGACTATCAAATGGCTTTGAAAGATGAAGAGTAGCTGAGCCGTAAGCAAGGTCAGCGAGGCTGAGGTAGAAGTCAACCCAAAGGAAAATTGGTCAACCAAGATAAATACCAGAAGCCCAGGGACGACTGGAAGAAACCTCAGACTCGAACAGAGAGAGGTGGAAGTTCACAGAGAGGACAACATACACAATAAAGAGGAGGATATGTTGATAATAATAGGTTTCCTTGTACTATAGGTAGAGGAAGAGGAAGAGGAGGAGTAATCACATTCTTCACGTGTGGGAAAAATGGGCACAGGTCATTCGAGTGCCTAGAGAAAAAGAAGGACAGTGGAGAGACTCATATCATTGAGGCACAGAGGTGAGATGTTGAAGCAGAATATGTTGAAGGCAGAAGGTCATTGATGATGTGCAAGGTTCTCTTAATACTTGAGAAGGAGGTGGAGGACTCAGCTCAAAGAAATAGACTTTTTAGAACTGCTTGCAAAACCAAGGACAGGGTATGCAAGGTCATCGTGGACAACGGTAGCACAAATAATCTCGTTTCGACCGAGATGGTAGAGAAGCTGGAGCTTGAGACAACTGATCACCCGATTCCATACAAAGTTTCATGGCTACAGAAGGGACATCAGGTAAATGTCACTAAACAATGTTTAGTTGAATTCAAAATAGGAGGGTATAGTGATAAAATACTCTGTGATGTTATTCCTATGGATGTTTGTCATTTATTGCTAGGCAGACCATGGCAATATGATAGAAATGTGATTCATGATGGGAAGATGAATACATATACCTTAGAGAAGAATGGGAGAACTCATATGTTTCTTCCGATCAAGGATAAGGAGGTAAAACCAGAAGGGAGAAATACTGTACTCCTCATGAGTGGGAAGGAGATTCTTACAGAGGTGAAGAAGAAAGAAGATCCACAATTCTTTGTGTTCAGGAAACCAAGGATCGTTTTGAATAGCACGAGAGTAGACGATTTGCCAGGAGAAATTCAAGAACTACTGGAAGAGTTCGCTGACATCGTGGTGGATGAATTGCCTCGTCTGTTGCCACCGATGAGGAGTGTGAGTCATCATATAGACCTCATACCAGGAGCCAGTTTGCCAAACAAAGATGCGTACAAATTTACGATGCAGGAGAATGAAGAGGTCAAAAGACAAGTCCAGGATTTGTTAGATAAAGGATTGGTCAGGGAAACCTTGAGTCCATGTGTCGTTCCAACAATACTTAGTCCAAAAAAAGATGGAGGTTGGAGAATATGTACCGACTCAAGAGCCATCAACAAGATAACCATCAGGTACAGGTTTTGATTGCCACGGATGGATGATTTGATGGATTTCTTAAGTGGAGCAAATTGTTTTTCAAAGATTGATTTGAAGAGTGGATATCACTAGATTCGCATGAGAGAAGGTGATGAATGGAAAACAACATTCAAGACAAATGAAGGTTTGTATGAATGGCTTGTTATGCCATTTGGATTAACAAATGCGTCGAGTACCTTTATGAGGTTAATGAATGAAGTCCTAAGGGAATTCATCGGGAATTTTTTCATTGTGTATCTGGATGACATCTCAATTTTCAGCAAGACAAAGGCAGAACACCTGAAGCATTTAGCTATAGTAATGAAGAAGCTACAGCAGGAGAAGTTGTTGATAAACATGAAGAAATCCTTGTTTATGAAGACATAGCTCATTTATCTGGGTTTTGTTATATCTGCATATGAAATGAGGATGGATCCAGATAAGGTGGAGGTAATTAAAAATTGGCCATCACCGAGAAATATTTTCGAAGTGAGAAGTTTTCATCAAGAAGTTTCTACCGGAAATTCATCAAGAATTTCAGTGGAATTAGTGCAGCGATGATGGATACAGTGAAGAAGAGACATAAATATTTTCACTGGACTGAAGAGGCTGAGAAGAGTTTCAATTTGTTGAAACGGAAGATTACAGAACAACCAATTCTGGTGTTACCGGATTTTCAAAAGACATTTCAGGTAAAATGTGATGCAAGCGGGTTT
>JZKD02S2377017.1:38629-55166 GCA_000966675.3 Picea glauca
TGCTACAAGTGAAGAAGATTCATGATGATGGCCACATTCTCCACATTAACTCTCTCCATCTCAGTAAATTTCTCTGAAAGAGTGCATTTTTTTTTTTTTGCATGATTAAACTCCTTGTGTCTACGAAGGATCTTCTTTGTACCTCTTTCCAGTCTTGTTGGAAATTGTGTTGTCATTGATGTCAAAGACAGGGGGAGACTATGACCCTATGTGAATGACATGCCCAAGGATCGAATCATAGTTAGACAAACCTGTGGAAGATTTCAATGGCATAATAATTGCAACTTGATGACATAGAAGAATAAGCTTTGTGCATGCGAGGAAAATGTGGCTATGCTTATGTGGTGAGCATATGAGAGATCACATTTGGAAGATGAACGAAATAGAAACTTGAAGCGGTAATAAGTCTAATAAAGAATTCGAAGTAAAAATATGAAGATACAACAAAATATTTCCAAAAATCTATATATCCCACATTCATTGGGAAATCGTGATTAGAAGAGCTTATAATGAAAAGGTGTCATCTCTTAGTTTGAATGAAATCAAGAAAAAGAGTTATAGAACCTTACATAAATGATTAACTTTTGAGCGATTAGATATTGACCATTCATCTCCAGAGATCAACAATTAAGATTAAAGATTATGGTTCAATATGTGATGGGCTAGATCAGCCATGTCAGTGTTGGGTATGTTTTATATTCTTTGCATGACTAGCTCTAGTGTCTACTACGTCACGTTGGGCTTGTGGGGGGGTTGTCAGGCCCCCTCCTCAATGGTTGTAGGTGGGCGATAGCCCCCTTGAGCATGGTTTCGGGGGAAACTCCCACAATAATATTTTTTTGCCTCGGGAAATGTGTTTCATTTTTTGCCTCATTTTTCGTGTCACCTTGATTTTCACGTCCATCGTTGGGCAGTTTTTTCGGAACATGGTTTTTGCTAATGGTTTTCTATTTCCAGTTAAGGAATTAGGGTTGTTGAATAATCCAATTCATTGGGTTAGGCTTTTGGATGTCGTTGGCTCCTATATGTATATTGTATTGTAAACAATGTATCACAATGAATGAACATAGAATATGTTGGTTTTCCCGGTTTGGGTTTCAAGGTAAAAATATATGTGTAATGTGTGTATTTGTCATTGTATATTTATGTTCTTTTATTGAAAATATGTTTGCAGCAAAATATTGTACAAGGTTAAAATCTATAGTCGGTATCAGAGATTTGTTGTCTTCGGGGGGAAGCCTTTGTGGTGAAGGTTTTGGCTCAGGAGCATGATAAGCCTTGTTACAGTGGGAGATCTGTGGTATTGATTTTTCAGGTGAAAAGAAATGGCGAGCAGTTCGAAAATGGAGATCGAGAAGTTTAATGGGCAAAGTGTTGAGATATGGAAGCTCAAGATGGAAGATATATCGGTGGACAAAGATCAGTAGATCATGATGGATCCAGTTACTGCATCTACATGAACTTCAGCAGAAGACTGGAAAATTTTGGATCATAAGGCAAAGAGAACAATCAGATTGTGTCTCTCAAATTTAGTATTATTGAATGTGTCAGAGGAAGATACAACCAAGGATTTATGGGATAAGTTAGGGAACTTGTATCAGTATAAGATCCTAGTAAATAAACTATTCTTTTGAAAGAAGTTGTACAACCCGAGGATGAGAGATGGAGACTCGGTGGCAGAGCATTTGAACGCCTTAAATACTGTGGTAAGTCAGTTAGTATCTATTGAGATTAAAATTTTAGATGAAGATAAGTGTATCAATTTATTGTTCTCTTTACCAAACTCGTGGGATAGTCTGGTTGTGGTCATAGGTAGTAATACAACTGCCTTGAAGTTTGATGAAGTGGTCTCATCCTTGTTGTCAAAGGAGATGAGACAGAAGAACATGGAAGGACAGAGCACAGATGCATTATTTGAAAGAGGATGCTCCCAAAAAAGAAATAGATCTAAGTCCTCAAGTGGGAGATCTAAGTCTAAGGTTATATCTAAATCTCTCGAAAATTTTGTAAAGGTATGCTAGAGATGTGGAAAACAAGGGCACTACAAGAAGCAATGTAGATCTAAAGTTGAGAAAAAGAAGGGATCTTAAGAATCTCCTTTTACAAAAGAAAAGACCTCCAAGGAAGAAGGATGGGATGTGTACTTGGATTCTTCAAGCACACATGCAGATCATGAGGTATGGTTGGTTGACTCAGGTGCATCCTTTCATATGACTCCCCATAGGGAGTGGTTCTATGAATATGAAAGGTATGATGGAGGTAATGTTTTCCTAGGTGATGACTCGACAACCATAATCATAGGTCGAGGAAAATTCAAGTTGAGGCTCATAGATGGAAGGATTAGAACACTACCCGATGTTCTGCACATTCCAGGATTGGCCAGGAATTTGATTAATGTAAGAAAAATGGACGATGCAGGGGTAAAAACAATATTTGAAAAGGAAACATGTAGGATGGTTTGAGAAGAAATGGTGTTGTTGAAGGGATTTCGGTTTGGAAATATGTATAATATGCAAGGAGGCACTATTAGTGATGGTTGTAATAGTTTCATCATTATTGATATTGGAGTTGAAGAAGAAAGAACTATTATACTCTCTGGAGAAAAGGTTATGCTATGGCATCAAAGATTGGGGCATATCAGAGAGAAGGGTCTTCGACTACTACATGGTAAAGGTATGGTTGAAGGTATAGCTAACTACTCTTTGGATTTTGATTTATGTGAACATTGTGTATATGGGAAGCAGAATTGGGTAAGATTCCCCTATGGTGCAATGAGGGCAAAAGGAATTTTATAGCTAGTTCACGGTGATGTGTTTGGACCTATGTCGATTCCATCATTGGGAAAATCTGTGTACTATGTCTCATTTATAGATGACTTCTCAAGGAATACTTGGATATGTTTCCTCAAGAAGAAATATGAAGTCTTTGACATGTTTAAAGAGTTTAAGTCTCTTTTGAGAATGAAACAGAGAAAAGAATTAAGGTGTTGAGGACAAATAATGGAAGAGAGTTCCACGGGAATGAATTTGAAGAATTATGTAAGAAGTGTGGTATACAAAGGTAGAAGACTACACCATATACACCTCAGCAGAATGGAGTTTTATAAAGGATGAACAGGACGCTGATGGAAAAATTAAGTTGCATGCTCAGTGGTGTCGTGTTAGGGCAAGAATTATGAGCAAAGGCAGTGGGTATTGCATGTTGCATGGTCAACAGATCACCCTCATTAGAACTAGATGACAAGACTCCACAAGAGGTATGGACTGATAAGAAATCTTCTCTCACACATCTCAAGGTATTTGGCTGTGAGGCCTATGTTCATGTTCCAAAGGAAAACATGAGTAAGCTAGATAAGAAGGTTGAAAAGTGTATTTTTATTGGGTATAAAGATGGTCTCAAAGGTCATAAGCTTTGGAACCCAGAAACTAAGAAGGTTGTGTATAGTCGAGATGTTGTATTTAAAGAAATGAAGGATGTTATTAAATAGGAAGTCCTACCAAGTAAGGAAGAACCAGAGAAAATAGAGTTTGATTTAAAGGATGATGAATCAGACTCTACAGAAGAACAAGAATCAGAAGAGGAAGATCCTCATACTCCAGTATTGAGGAGATCGGTTCGAGAAAGAAGGCTATCGGAAAGGTATACTCCATTTGATTTTCGTTCAAATTTTGCTTTGTCTATTACTGATGATGATCCTAGAACTATCAGGGAGGCAGTGGATTCAGAGGATGGAAAACTATGCAAAAAGGCCATGGATGAAGAAATGGCATCCTTGGATAAGATTGAGGCTTGGGATCTAGTGGAGTTGTCGAATGGAAGAAAGCCCATTGGCAACAAATGGGTATTTAAAAATAAGTTGAATGCAGAAGGAAAAGTGGAGAAATACAAAGCTCGGTTAGTAGCAAAGGGTTATTCCCAGGTTGAGGGAATTGATTTTGGTGAGATTTTTTCTCATGTTGCCAAGTTAAATTCTATAAGATTTATGTTATTTGTTGTTGCTGCATTTGATTTTGAAGTAGAACATATGGATGTGAAGACAACATTCCTACATGGGGATCTATAAGAAGAAATCTATATGAATCAACCAAAAGGATTTGTTGTGAAGGGAAAGAAGGAGCTGGTATGCAAAATGAAAAATTCCATGTATGGTTTAAAACAATCACCAAGGATGTGGTATCAAAAATTTGATACTTATATGTTAGGACTTGGCTTCACAAGAAGCAAAGAGGATCATTGTGTGTATTTTAAATTAATCGGTGATCATTTGATTTATTTGGTCTTGTATGTGGATGACATGTTGTTGATAGGAAACAACACGGAGATTATCCAGAATGTAAAAACTTAGTTGTCCTCTAAATTTGACATGAAGGATCTTGGTGCTGCAAATTTCATTTTGGGAATGGAAATTACAATAGATCGAAAAAAGAGGAAACTCTGGTTAAATCAGAGAAAATATGTCGAGACAATATTGCAGAGGATTAATATGCAGGAATGTAAATCGGTTAAGGTCCCTATTCCTGTTGGTGTAAAGTTATCTGCAGATCATTGTACTAAGACACAGGAAGAGGAGGAGGACATGTATCGTGTTCCATATGTGAGTGCATTAGACAACAGTAAAAATAGTTTTCAGGTATTTGCGTGGAACTACTAACTATGGATTGTGCTACCATCGAAGACCAGGATTGGATAGAGTGTTGGACATACATGGATTTTAGGATGTAGATTGTGCTGGAGATATGGATCATAGGAGATCTACAAGAGGGTATGTGTTTAACCTGTTTGGAGGAGCAATTAGTTGGATGAGAAAAATACAGGCTGTAGTGGCACTTTCAACTACAGAAGTTGAATACATGGCAACCACTCATGCAAGTAAGGAAGCAATATGGTTACAAATATTGTGTTTAGGTATTGGGTTGGTACAACAAGCTGTAAGAATAGATTGTGACAGTCAGAGTGCAATTTTTCTGGCGAAGAACCCGACTTATCATTCAAAGACAAAGCATATTGATATTCAATATCACTTTGTGAGATACATGGTTGAAGAAAATAAAGTGTTGCTGATGAAGGTAGACACTTTGAAGAATGTTGCATATTCATTAAAAAAAATTGTGAGCAATGAGAAGCTCTCTTGGTGTAGAGGATTTATGGGGATCGTTGCCCTGGATTGTTGACTATGTAATCCTATAACCCCATGTATGCAAAGAAAACAACAAGTGGGAGAATGTTGGGTATGTGTTATATTCTTTGCACGACTAGCTCCAGTGTCTGCTACATTGTGTCAGGCACGTAGGGGGGTTTGAGGGCAGGTTGATTCCCCCACCCCCTTCATGGGTTGCAGGGGGAAGATAGCCCCCATGCGTGGGGGTTCAGGGGCAGTGCCCCCGGGAAAAAAAATAAGTGCCTCGATAAACATGTCACATTTTTTTTCCTCGTTTTTCATGTCGCCTCGATTTCCATGTCCATTGTTGGGTTTTTTTTCAGCACATGGTTTTTTCCAATGGTTTTCTATTTCCATTTAAGGAATTAGGGTTGCTGACTAATCCAGATCATTGGGTTAGGGTTTTGGATGTCATTGGCTCCTATATGTATATTGTATTGTAAACAATGTATCACAATGAATGAACATAGAATATGTTGGTTTTCTCGGTTTGGGTTTCTAGGGAAAAATATCAGTGTAATGTCTGTATTTTCCATTGTATATTTTATGTTCTTTTATTGAACAAGTATCAAGGATGGATTGGTTGGACGGACAAGATCACAAGAATCGGGAAAACGTTGTACACTCATGAACCTGCGGTGGGATTTCAAAGAAATGAAAAATGAGAAAGTCTCAAACATCGTGGAGATAATAAGGACAAAGGAGAATCAGGAATATGAGAGCATGAACCCACAGATCCTTGGTGAAATCTTGAAAATGACTAAGTATCAAGATATCGTGGAGATAGTGAGCATGGTGGAGAATCGGAAGTAAGTGAAGAATGAGCGTGAACCAACGGACCCATAGTGAAATCTTGAGAATTGGCTAAGTATGGGAATGTGTTGGACAAAGATGTCTTGAGAAACGACTAAGTACAAATATTGGATCAGTCGAATGAATAGAGTTGACAAGAGAAGAAAGTATGAAGATGTATGTGAACCCGTGGTAAGAAGGCTGAAAATTGGCTAAGTATAGGAGATGTGTGCACCTGTTGTGAGATCTTGGAAAATCAATTAAGTACCAAGATTGGATCTGTAGGACAAGGATGAAAAGAAATGATGAAATAAGATTGAAATTGCACACCCACAGTAGGATATCAAGAATTGGCTAAGTATCAAATTAAGTACCAAGAAATTTCGAAGAAATGACCAAGTACCAAGAACAATAGATAAAACAACCCAGAAGGTAAGAGATCGGATGGCCCAAAATATCACCACTTGTCATAGATCGGACGACCCAGAGGGTGAGAGATCCGACGGCTCATAACGTCTCGTAGGCTCATAATGAAATACTCATAAAAGTTTCTAAGTGTAGGTGCAAAATAAGTGAGGTAGAACTTGAGGGTGTAATTTGGGGGTCATAGGACTTTGAATGTAGATACCCTTGACTCGTGAACTCGTGATGAATCTATCAAGACAGATCGACGATTGAGAGCAATCTGAGGTCCATATCAGACGATGGTTGTGCATTATGGTTACATGAGGTCTAAATAAGCTAAGAAGAATAGATCGACCGTTGATATCCGATCAAGGATATCATCCAAAGGTTGTTGTGCATTGTGGTTGCATGGGATATTTGGTGGACAATAAACAAATCAACAGACAACATCAAAACATGGAAAGATCGGATGGTGGACAAGCATTGAGATCGTGTTGTTTGTTTCTGATGGGTAGAGAACATATCAATGGTTCACAATTAATCAAGAAGAGGATCCTATGGTTGTTGAGTGTCAAGGGTCTGTGCGAGGATCGTGTGCAATTGAAGGAGACTGAGCCTGTCTTTGAGGAATTGTTGTAGCCCAACTTTAAGGAAGATTCAAAGTAATTGGAGCTGATTTGATGAGTAATATTTCTTGTTGAAAAATCATTGAGTGTATGCTCTTATAAATAAATATGTTTGAATCATTTTGAAAGAGAGAGTAAAGTGTGACAAAGGATGGAAGAGTAAGAGTAGAATTAAGGATCGTGGAAGAGAAGCTCTAAGGATGCTTGTTGAATGAAAGGAAGATGATAAAAATGTCTAAGGGAGGTTGGGATATGCAAGGACAAAGGATCTTATGGAACTGTGCAAATCGAGAAATGTGACAGAAGAGATAGAGAAATAGATTTATGCAAGTTAAAGCTTGAAGGAAAGACATAGTTTGGTATTGTCAACGGCTCCAGGAGATTGATGTTTCAGTAAATTGGTATCTACAGAGAGGGTTGAGTTGGTGTTGAACTAAGGGGATTGGTGTCTCCTACAGGTTAGTGTCTGTGAATATAATAGCTATAGGTTGGTGCTTATAGAGAAAACTGAGTTGGTGCTCAATCAAGGGGATCGATGTCTCCTCCAGGTTGGTTCCTACAAGCATCATTTCTGAGTTGGTGCTCAGGCGAGGAGATTGGTGTCTCCTACAGGTTGGTGCATGCAAGCATTGTAAAAATAGGTTGGTGCCTACAAGATATTACAAAGAAAAGTTTTGTGGCTTTCTCCCATTTTGGTTTCCACATTAAATCTCTGTGTATTGTGGATTATATGTTTGAATGTGCATTTCTCATTAATTGTTTATGATTGGTGAAATAATAAATTGATAAATATTGTAAGAAGAGTAAAAATAGTCCTATACTGATTCACCCCCCCCCTCTCAGTATAAGTAAGTGTACCAGCATGGGACCCCTTACGCTGCAGGGGGTCATATTGCGCAATTGTTGGCATTTCACCTCCAAGTTGTCCATTCCTCGCTACTACAAGTGAAGAAGATTCATGATGATGGCCACATTCTCTACATTAACTCGCTCCATCTCAACAAATTTTCTGAAAGAGTGTGCAGAGCATTTTTGTTTTCCTAATTAAACTCCTTATGTCTGCAGAGGATCTTCTTTGTACCTCTTTCCAGTATTGATTCTCGATCTCCTCACCTAGGAGCCTTTGCACCGAATATATTTCCAACGATTCAAAACCCTCAAAAACACTAACAGATGAACCCAAACAACAGTACCTCAAGAAACCCAATCCAATTCCATTTTTGGTGAAAAAAATAGTTGCAATGTTGTAATGTTTAAATGGACCAACAAATCAAAAGAACTCACTGAAACTCACAAGATTCATGGTGATGACAAGGGGTGTTACCTGCATGGAGGACACCACATAATGAGGAAATATGATGCAGGATCATAATCTCTCAAACTCAATTGTTGATTTAGACCTCAGGGTTTGATATCTTCCCTAGAGGTTTCAAGGTTTTCATTGTTTAGAAGTTGCAAAGTTAGAAGGTTCTAATTTGTGAGGTGTTAGTCAAAGACACTCGTTAGATTAGTCATTTATGAAATCGAATCTCCATATCAAGGAAGAATTCGAAATAGGAATTGACTAAGTTATTTTAGGATCTAGGAGTTTGATTAGCCATCGGATTAGGATCTGAAACAACTTCAGTTTCATCAATTATTGTTATGTATATAATCCTATGGGAATTTGTAAAGAGGAGAGTCTGTAGAGGGAGAGAGGCCAGTTTGGTCGAATTAGTCATAGGCAGAGGAGAGATGGCCAAAAAGAGAAGATTAGGCCATAGGTGGTTGAGTTAAGATCTCAGGTAAAATCGATCAAGTTTTGTTTATGCATGTATAGTTAATTTTAATAATGAAAAGCAGATTTTACATTTTTGTGTATGGAATTATGCATCTTGGTGAATGCCAAACCTCTAATGAATATGGTTTGAATTTAAAAGTCTATATTGAATGTGTATAACCTGGTGGCAGAGAAATCTATACTTGGTTGAATTGTTAATGAGGAATTGAGTATTGCAAGACTGGGTTTTAAAGAGATTGATAACATCAACATATATATTAAGTTTACAAGTTATCATAAGGGAGGTCGATCGCAGGGTTTATCCATAAAGAGAACCATTGACATCTAAATGCAAAATCGTGGAAGTTTTACCAAATAGTGAATGCAGAAAATAAACCTACATGTGTCGTCAGATCTAGTTTTAAGTTTATACAAGCTGTCGATTGGGAGGAGTCAAACCCCAGCGAAGTCAAAGGAGGAAGGTTTGACGCAGAACCGTTGGATCTGGCTAAGAGTGAATAAGATCCGTCGATGAACAGTTTGAAACCTAGACAGAGTCAAATAAACAAAGATTCAACGATATTACACTGGAATCGTTGATTGTGGCGAAGGTATAGATCCATGGTGGTGATTCAAATCGATGTGAGAAGTAGCCAGAAGGTTAATGGAAAAGTCAGGACCGAATTTCTAATTTGAAATGAGTTTTAGTATGCAAGTTTGGGGTCCGATCATAGGATCGACGGGTTGAAACCTCATCGGTGTTAGATCTTGCGAGGTTGTTAAGGATTGGAATGGGGCCGACATTCCAATTAATTATTGTTTAAAATTTTAAAATCCACCGACGAATCGTGGGGTAAAGGTAAGCGCCTTTTTGTGGTTTAGTCTTGGTCATAGTATGAAGTGGAGCGTGGGGATTAAAAGGGCTTAACCTTGTTTAACACATAATTTGGATTTTGGGCTTATTTTTTTATTGCTTAAAGGTTAAAATTAAGTGCCAAAAGGAAGGGAAGGCTGGTATAACTGCATATAATTAACCAGTGATAAGTTATGAAGGAAAATTCTAACAATAATAATCCTTCAAGTAGTAAAATATTTGTATGTGTGAGATATATAGAAGGTTGAAGGATTTGAAGTCTCAACTTTAAGGATGCAGAGAGTAGTCATCTGATTTAAGGCTACTTATTTTGGGGATTTGTATCTGGTGGGTACATCAAGTGGTATTAGAGCACATAAAATTTCTTTGGGATAAAGAAACTCAAAGCAAGATTCATGCTTTTGAATTTTATTTGCAGAGACAATTTATGAAAGTGGAATTCATATTTGAACTCTGATAAGAAGATAGTATGCATGGGAGAATGCATAAGGAGGTACAAGCATGCTGAGGTTTGGTAAGTAAAATTGGTTTTCATAATTATGCAGGTAGTAGCAAAAGAAGAAGAATCTTGCAGGTAGAAGACAGGTCATGGAAATAAATCTACTTTGGGAGGAAGTAGAATGGAAGAATGGTCTGATGACTAAAAGGACATTGAAGATTGCAACAATGAAACTAGAGCCAACAGAAGAAGTTACAACAGTAACATATGTTCAAAGGAGATTTGGACAGCAAGGTAATGGTCTTTTGTTTTTAGTTAATTTGATAGAGCCAGCCTATGACAGTGGCTTGTTTGCAGCTCACAATGGGCAAGAAAAATCTCATGAAATAAGTAAGACTATGATTACTAAGGATCATAGTGAAGGTTCAAAAGGAAGCCATGAAATATCAAGTCAAGGCAGATTTGATAAGAGACTAGCTGAAATAGAAGTACAGCTAGATGTGATGGAACAGTTGCTACAGAGAAATGAAGAAGACCAAAGATATGGATGGACTCTACAAAAGAAAAAGGTGAAGTGGAATTTGTTGCAGAAGAAACTAAGACAGAGGATAAAGAGGAGAGACGAACTCACAGAAGATGAGTTACATCAAGGGAGAATTGTTGAAAATGAAGTCATTTGTGAACCTGAACAGGGATCTATCCTAGGATAGGATAGTGATGATGATGAAGATATGATGCTGACTAATGATCTCATGGATCATTGGAAGGGTGAATATCAGCTGAGAGACTTGATGTTTGAAACATCAGAAGACGCTGCAAGGCCTTATGATTTTAAAACTAATGATTGGTGTGTGTTTGCAGGTTGTTCAAACATGGAAGATGACAGACGGCCATTTAAAACTGTCACACAAACAAAGAAGAAGATGACCAATTAAATTCATACAGAAATCTCAGAAGAGAATCAAGGTGAAATGAGAACAGATGTCATCAAGAGGAAAAATCAAGAGGAACTGGACAGAGTAACTGATGATGTTCTAGAAGAAATCAGTAAGGTAGAAAGACTGATGCAAGGAAACAATGAGGATCAATGTTATGGATGGACATTTAGAAAGCATAAAGTGAAATGCTAGACTTTGCAGCAGAAGAAAAGACAAAATACAGTTGACAGGAAAAGTAAAGAGCTCAAGGAAGTTGAGCTTGAGCAGAGGTTGATTGAGAATCTCATAGAGTGTCTGAACACTGGAAGTCAGCAAGAAGTTTTGGTGATTGAATCATCAAACAAGACTTTCGATTCTTGTGGTTTTAACACTAACTTTTTATATGTGAATGAAGGTTGCAATGAAGAGGGACAACAATCCATGGTTGTCATAGAAAAGAAGGAAAGTGAATTTTTATCTCTTCAAAGGATTGAAGAGGAACAATTACATAGAACTGTTGTGGAAGATTCTGTAATTAATGGACAATCACTGATGATTGTTGACCATGAAACCAATCAGGAGAAAGAACAATTGTTTAAAGTTGTTATAGAGGATGAGGAAGGTTGTATAGAGGTGAAAGATGAGGACAGACAATCTCATAAAGGTATGATGATGATACATACACAATTTGGTTATGAAATTTCTGAAGTAAAATTGCATAATTATATTGAAGCAAAGAACAGATTAGAATTCACTCATGCAGACAACCAAAAAGAAGTTCAAAGAATGCATATTCAGTATGAGAAGTTAGAGCTGGAAGAGGATATTGTCTTGAAGGATAGCGATGAAGAAGAAGTTGTCAAATATGAACAGCAGATTATGAAACCACCAATATATTATGAGAGTCTTGGAACTCTTATGCACAACAGAAAGAAGGTGAACCAGTTGGAAGACAACAATATTTCTATTGTAATACAGCAAGAGAGAAGCATTTAAATGTCTTGAACATATATGAGATGATGTATGTTGAGGAGGAAGAGCAAGATAAGAATTCTTAAATTCTTATGCAAATGAGAGAAGAGAACAACTCTTTAAAGGACCGGTTGTTAGAGAATGGGGACTGTGTGGAGTTTCCATAGACAATTCCAAGTGAATTGATTATTTTTTGTAAAGAGGTGATGGTTCTAGAAATGAGGTTGAGTAATCAACAAAAGCTCATTCAACATGTAAAACTGGAATTGGAGAAAGATGAAGGAGTTTTCATGATTGACAATGACGAAAAGGATGTTGTAATACATGGTGAACATGGTAAGAGTTTTATGGTTGGTAAATTGAATATTTTTTATAACCAATCATGTGCAGATACATGAAATGAAGAGGTGAAGGTTGTCTCAAAAGACAATGATGACAGTTCAGAAAATAATAATGTCTCTAATGACATTAGGAACAAAGGAGGACAACTACTGAAGGCTGATATTAAAGGAGAAGATGGTACTCAACATTTTGAAGAAATTCTTAAAGGATGTCAAGAAAAGACAATGTTGAAATGTTTACTTGAGGAATTGAAAGTAAAGTTGAATGTTCAAAAATACCAGAGAGAGAGAAAGTGTCTCAAACTTTGACAAAGACAGAGGCATGGTATAATTTTTATACTAATGGTGTATTTGTTGATATAGAGAAAGGAGCAGGTGGACATAACATTTCAGTCAAAGAGGAAGAGTATAATTCATTTCTCAAGGACGGTGATGAATTTTAGGGACAACAAAGCAATACAGAAGAAAGAAATGTCTTCATAGCCATGAAAGAAGAACAGATCAAGCTATTGAATGGATTTTTGAGAATGGAAATGGTTCAAGTACTTGACAAAGCAGAAAGGGGTTTTAGTTTTCAAACCAATTATGAAATTACAGATATATTTGAAGGAGTATATGAGGCAGAAAATATCAAGCAATATAATATTGCAGAGATCAAAGATGGATTCAACATAAAGGATTCTAAAGATGAAATCAGAATTTTTGAAGGGTACCAGTGGAGAAGGCATTTCCATGTCTTTTGGAAGATGTATAAGAGGGAAGATTGGAGAAAAAGTTATGATGCTCTCATAAAAGAGAAAATCCAATCACAGAGAGGTAGTGCTTGTTAGATGAAGGATGAATTGGATAATGAAATAGATGAGTTATGGAAACTCGTGAGGAAACATTCCAAGAGAATGTACTACAAGGAGAACATGACAATTAAGTATTTGAGTTTTTTGACTGTGAAAGATATTGAAGGTGGAGCAAATGGAAGGTTGCAGCACAAGATTTGGGATCCTGGAGGGCTCAAGTCATCAAGACTTGTGATTGTCACATTATTACAGAAAAGTGACAAACCTCATAGACATGAGTTTATGAATCTATTTCTACTTTGGGAGTCTGATGCAAGAGCATAAGCTCTCAAACTCAATTGTTGATTTAGACCTTAGGGTTTGATATCTGCCCTAGAGGTTTCAAGGTTTTCATTGTTTAGAAGTTGCAAAGTTATAAGGTTCTAATTTGTGAGGTGTTCATCAGAGACACTTGTTAGATTAGTCATTGATGAAATCGAATCCCCATATTAAGGAAGAATTTGAAATAGGAATTGATTGAGTTATTTTAGGATCTAGGAGTTTAATTAGGCATCAGATTAGTATCTGAAACAACTTCAATTTCATCAATTATTGTTATGTATATAAGCCTATGGGCATTTGTAAATAGGAGAATTTGTAGAGAGAGAGAGAGGCCAGTTTGGTCGAATTAGTCATATGCAAAGGAGAGATGGCCAAAAAGAGAAGATTAGGCCATAGGTGGCTGAGTTAAGATCTCATGAAAAATCGATCAGGTTTTGTTTATGCATGTATAGTTCATTTTATTAATGAAAAAAAGATTTTACATTTCTGTGTATGGAATTATGCATCTTGGTGAATGCCAAACCTCTGATGAATATGGTTTGAATTTAGAAGTCTATATTGAATGTGTATAACCTGGTGGCAGAGAAATCTATACTTGGTTGAATTGTTAATGAGGAATTGAGTATTGCAGGACTGGGTTTTATATATATATATATAAAGTTTACAAGTGATCATAAGGGAGGTCGATCGCAGGGTTTATCCATAAAGAGAACCATTGACATCTAAATGCAAAATCGTGGAAATTTTACCAAATAGTGAATGCAAAAAATAAACCTACAGGTGCCGTCGGATCTAGTTTTAAGTTGATACAAGATGTCGATTGGGAGGAGTCAAACCCCAGCGAAGTCAAAGGAGGAAAGTTTGACGCAGAACCGTTGGATCTGGCTAAGAGTGAATAAGATCCGTCGATGAACAGTTTGAAACCCCGACAGAGTCAAATAAACAAAGATTCAACGATATTACACTGGAATCGTTGATTGTGGCGAAGGTATAGATCCATGGTGGTGATTCAAATCGATGTGAGAAGTAGCCAGAAGGTTAATGGAAAAGTCGGGACCGAAGTTCTAATTAGAAACAAGTTTTGGTATGCAAGTTTGGGGTCAGACCATAGTATCAACGAGTTGAAACCTCTTCGGTGTTAGAACTTGTGTGGTTGTTAAGGAATGGAATGGGGTCGACATTCCAATTAATTATTGTTTAAAATTTTAAAATCCACCAACGAATCGTGGGGTAAAGGTAAGTGCCTTTTTGTGGTTTAGTCTTGGTCGTATTATGAAGAGGAGTGTGGGGATTAAAAGGGCTTAACCCTGTTTAACACATAATTTGGAGTTTGGTCTTACTTCATATTGCTTAAAGGTTAAAATTAAGTGCCAAAAGGAAGGGAAGACTGGTATAACTGCATATAATTAACCAGTGATAAGTTATGAAGGCAAATTTTGACAATAATAATACTTCAAGTAGTAAAATGTTTGTATGTGTGATATATATAGAAGGTTGAAGGATTTGAAGTCTCAACTTTAAGGAGGCAGAGAGTAGTCATATGATTTAAGGCTACCTATTTTAGGGATTTGTATCTGGTGGGTACATCAAAATAACTCCCACGATAACCCACAACCGCGAAGAGTCGGAGCTTGAGAAAGCACTTCCTTCAGCAGAACAAGATTGAACAAGTTTCCCAACACATTTGGCATTGATAGCTTGCCTTTCGACTACCTCGATTCATATGTGCAAGCAGTTGCTTCCAGCTACTTCCCATACCTTGATGTGTCCTTTCACTTCTTTCCATTGATGTAATGTGACAACTTGAAATCGTTAACTAAGTTATGGGGGAGGGTCAAACGACCCCATTTTTTAACATTGTTCCAAGGCTAAGGGATGTGGCCACCTTGGCCCAATAGTCAGCCTAATCATTAAGCTCTCGTTTAATGTGAAAGATGGATATGTAAATCATAATAAAATAAAAAGTAAATTTTGTCAAAATTAAATTAAAATTAATAAAATTTATAATTTAATATTATAATATTATAATTAAAAAATTAAAAATTGAATTTTTGTTTTGACTTGGAAAACCAGACCAGTCACACATAAGAGTAGTTTGTGTTGTCCCTTGTAATTTGAAAGCAAAAAACATAATAAATGACAATGTTTGTAAATTAAATTGTTTCTATATTTGCATGGTTGTTGTCTATAGTTATCCTTAAAACAAGTGTGAGGTGGGGAAAAATCCTCCATCACTGTAAAACAAAAAAAAGAGTGAAAAGCATGAAAAATCATAGAGGCGAACTAGAGAAAGCCTCTTGAGGAGGCACCAAGTCTTGGGTGCGCGCCAAGTCTTCCCCTACTCGAGTCTCAATCTTGTTGACAAGCTTATCAAGCTTCATGTCCATTTCCTACAATTGGCATTGCAGTTCATCAAGTTGTAAGAAAATTTCCTAATGACCCTCATTTCTCTCCTCAAGAACCTCGCCCATAAGGGTTTTAAGTATCCATTAAACGTCCACAGTTTTGGAATAAAGGGTGGCTCGAGCTCTATAGGTACCCGAGCCAGGGATTCAAGACCCAATATTTTCATCAACGACTTCATTATCTATAAAATGGAAAAGGACCCGAGTGTCGACTTCTTCTAGGTCCAATTTAGCTTGGACTTCTGAAGGAGTACAAGATTCATACACCTCGACTACTTGAGAGGCAACAAATAGAGTTTGGCGAGCCACAAAGCCACCCCTACGACCACGGGCTCACTAATGGTGGCCCCCTCGCGACATTGTCCAACTTTGGGACGAAGATAGATAGTGATGAAGCAAGGTATGAGAGCAACAATGAGAGCAACGCAGGGAACATAGATGAGAAAACTGGGGGTTAGGCAAGAGTCAAGCCGAATGAGGGATGATAGGGATGAACCACAAACAAGGCAAGAATGTTTGGAAATGGAGTAAAGAACCCAGACGAAGAGCCAATATAGTTGAGCTAAGATGGTGTCGTGCGACACCATTACTAGCGATAATTGTTGATGGTTCCAGAATTGCAATGCTCGGACATGAGGAATGATAGCAGCGTGAGCCAAAGATGATCACACACTGAAGAGAAAGTTGGGTGGACTAGTCATTTAAATAAGAGGACAAGGGTGGAGTCATGTAGA
>JZKD02S2377017.1:79792-90455 GCA_000966675.3 Picea glauca
AATATACACCATAACCTTAAAAATAAAATAAAAATAAAAACCTTATAAAATTAAATTAAAAAATTCATAAAAAAAAACTAATAAAATCTTCTCACATATCATGAAGTAAGAAGAAATCTAATGAAATCTTCTCACATGTCATGAAGTAAGAATAAAGATATATTACCATTTCAATAACATGGCATTAACATTACATTTATGCATGAAGTAAGAGTAAAGATATATTACCATTTCAATAACATGGCATTAACATTACATTTATGCATAAATTTTCTTTTAAAATAAATTGAATGAAGTGATATGAAATATCATGAAGTATGACCGATCAATTAGTTCATAACATTAACATTAAATACTAGGTATCAAAGTAGCTCCACAAACATAAATGGCCAAAGTGTTTAAGTTGATCATTTTCACCAATCAATTCATAATATTAAATGCCAGGTTTAAAAGTAGATCCACAAACATAAATGGCCATAGCATTTAAGTTGATCATTGCAACCATTACATTGACCTAATTGTCAATGAAATTGCAATTTTCATAAGAGAAACACCCAATGCACATGTTAAGTAGTGGGGAAGGCCAGCACGATGGTTGAGTTGAGCAATAATAACGAGAGAAAAATCGGCAAAAACCGTTGTTATCTTGTTGGTAAACCGCAAGAATCTGTTGTTATCTTGTTGGAAGGAAATTCTACACATGGTATAATGAAGACGAATCAGACAGCTTCGATGCATGGAGTATATAATATGTTTAATTTCATTGCGTTATATCAAATCAAAATTTTGGATAAACTATAATCACCTTAACTTTATAATTGATGTTTCCACTTTATATTTTTCCGAGGAACCTTAGAAATATGAGTAGTTTCACTGTCCTCTTTATCAAATTAAAGAAGAAAGTCAAGCAATAACCTGGAAAATAATTTAAAATTTTCTTAATCTAAAAACTATGTGAATGTACATGATTCTATTTAAACCCCAAATTTGCACATATCGATAATTCCATTGTTTCTCTAGTCTTGAGTAGAAACTCACTCGTTTTAGTGGTCGAAAATCCTTAAAAATGAGTTCAAAAGTCATAGAATTTAACTCGCCAAAGAAAAACACCATAAACAAAGAAATTGTGATCGTGAAAGGTTACATTGAAATAGAATGACATATAACCCTGAATTTTGAGGATGTATAATTTTTCAAAATGACGTTCACAAATGACTAGTGAGTATTTGCAGCTAAAGATCACTCTACGGACGTGTCGCATTGGGCTTCTAATATAGACACTCAAGCTTTGAAGACTTAGTCACCTCAGGGCTAGTGCTAGTTGGGTTGTTAGTTACACATAGAAAAAACCTAAAATGATAAAGTTCAACAAATGCGCATAGGGAATCAAGTCAATCTAATACTAGATGGATTCAATTGATAAGGCCTAGAAGTCTCTATATCCAGTTTGTGATTGTCCAATAGTTCACTCAACAAAACCTTCTTCTCTAGAATTTACATTCTACATGCATTTGGGGACAATGATTTTATTTTCATAA
Organism: Picea glauca; assembly: GCA_000966675.3. NCBI lineage: Eukaryota > Viridiplantae > Streptophyta > Pinopsida > Pinales > Pinaceae > Picea > Picea glauca. The sequence goes on from JZKD02S2377017.1 coordinate 81,331, forward strand.
ATGTAATCAAATAATTAATATAATCCTAACCTTAATAATTAATTAATTGTTAATTATCTCTTGTGATAAACTTTGGGTTGCAAATATCTACATCAACCAGTGGTAAATTTGTGAGGGCATTTAAATCCAATGAGTGGAACATCCTAGGTGGGAGTATTGTCTGCCATTATAGAATTAACTATGTCTGTAGGATGGTATGCTTCGCACCATACATGGGAGGAAGCATTGGCACAAGACATGTCTAAAGAGACGCATATGATATCCCCATCATATTTTCCCAACCCACAACAAGCATCGCTTGCAGTCTTGAAACTTGAAACCTGTAAAAAAAAATGTGTACATGGATTCAAAAGCATAAACCGTAAATTTGAGAATCATAAACTGTAAATAGATATTTTATGAACCTAAATCGGTGATCGGTAAACCTAAATTGTTCATGGCTATAAATCATAAACCTAAATAAGAAATTGAACTGGTAAATAGTAAATCAAAATCCTAAATTGCAAAGAGTAAAGTGTGCTTCTCTTGATCGTGCTCCAATGCATCCAATACGTGTGAGTAACAACAATAGTAATATATGGTCACATACGTCCAATCTGTGCGAGTAACAATGATGGAAATATATGGTCACATAAAGGTGGAGTAACAACAATGGAACGCCACAGAAAAGCACCCATAATATGAAATGCCCACCGGCAAGATGTCAACTACCATCCATCCGAAAAAGAAATAGGTGAGGAAGTGGATATGGTGAGCGTTGACACCTTCCATTCCATTCATCCATAAAAGAAAAGAATTAGGTGAGGTATTTAAACGTGGCAATACATTACCCTAATCACAGACTCCATTGCTAATCACATAAACGTGGAAATTAGTTGGACAACACGGTAATTTATTAATCGTATTAAGTAAATGTGAAAAAGTAAACACATAAACATATGCCTTTATAAAAGAAAGGAAGTTAATATTTCAAATCAGAACCCTTCATTTAGTGTGACGACAAAGAATATTCGATCCACATTTGATCATGTCCATAGAAAACGTATTAAGGATTAAAAACGTATTAAATATGCCCATTTCCAATAGGTGTACGCCTATCGGCGTAATTATAGTAAACTAATTTGACTTCTAATTAATTTGTAAGTTTTAAAAATAGTTTTCAATGTTTAACCTTATTACATATAAAATTAATATCTTTTAATTAAATAAAATATAATTTATATGGGTTTTGATTGGTCTGACATGTTAAAAGACTTTGATCTGACTATTTGTAATCGTGTGTTCTGTTGCTTTTGTGAAAAAATTTGATGATAATTCATAGTCATTCATGGATGGTTTTCATAGAACATTTATGGATGGTTGTATAGAGGTAATGCTCATTTGCTCCAACACTAAGCTGCAAATATTGGATTGACAATGGAGAAATGACAAAACAACAACGACGTTGATTATGAGATCATGATTAAAACAAAATATGTGGGGAACCTCTTCCTACCATTTCAATATCAAAAATTCGGTAAGGCAAGTCCTAGTTTTCCATCTTTTTCCTTTTGGAATCTCGTAGGTAGTTTTCAAGATCAAGATCACTATAAATTTTGGAACGGTATAAATTTTGAGTTACAATTAGAGGCTATTGAGTTCTTTGTGGATGGGTTAAGTTTAGTTGGTTTGGAGTTTCCCAACTTGCCTTCTATCATCTCTGTTTCCAAGCCTATGGACTCCAATCTATGGTTTTGCTTATTTTATTGTTAGTTCTGGGATTTCTCATTTGATATTAGTTTCTACTAAATTTGAGGTTTTACCAACTATGGTTTTTGAAGCTTTTAGAGAATTTCATCGAGTTCTTCATTGGCATGAGGAGATAACTCAGGCCAATAGCAACACTCTTATGGTAATTTCTACAAAAATATTTGAATTATAGCAGGATTGCTCCACCCATAACGCTAATATCATGAGTATTATACTACTCCATAAACATATAATTGATTCACTGGAATCAGAATGTAATAGAATTTGTAGTTTACTCCTTCCTCATCGTGTGGAATCTCTCTTTGTGGACTCTAATAATCATATAATAGAGAATTCATTCCAAGAAACACTAAAGGAATACGAAACAACCCACCAACGTCGTGATCTTATGGAAATTAAAGGTCTAACCTCCCCCCAATCCAACCAGAGGTGAGAAGAAGAAATAAGAGTCCATCTAGGTTGTCCATAGTATGTACTAGCACAACCACATTTTAGTAAAAGTGGTTGATATACGTAGATTGGTGTCATTTTTCACCTTTTAAAACTAATGGCACCTATCAGCCTATATCAACCACTTTTACTTAAATTTGGTTGTGCTAGTATATTGACATAGACATAGACATCCAATGGAATAACATAGAGGAATGTCATATAATTTTCATTTAAATTAGAATGTTATAACATGTAATCCTTTATGCCATATATAATTTTAATGTAAATTCGACTCTTCTCGTATGTAATCCTTTTAACCCTAACCCTAATCCACTACTAATACATATTGCTTACTATATGTGTGTACATGCATGTTGTTGAAACATACACTAACACTAAGAGGGGGGGTGAATCAATGTCTGTAACTTTTGGCTACTTTTCACACTTTCATAGATTAACTAAATTAACTGAATAAGATATATGTAGTTCAATTAATTATTCATAAACATGTACAACACAAACTCTATGAAGTAGATAAAATATCATTCTTTTATTTATTTAACTTAAATGAATACAAATAAAATCAATCTTTTAATATCTTCAACTTCAACTGAATATGAGAGATCCAGCTCTCGGATACAAGACCCAACTTGTAGTTCTCAGATCCAACTGAGAAATGAGGAATCCAACCCTCATAAAAAGACCCATCTTGTTGATCTCAGATCCAACTAAGATGTGAGGAATCCAATCTTAATGACAAAACTCAGCTTGTAAACAGGCACCAACCTGATAGAATGAACTTTCATTCAATCGATTATATATATATATATATATATATATATATATATATATATATATTTGTAAGAAAGAGGTTTTATATATAAAGGGCCTTCAAAAAGCCATACCAAAGGTACAAAAACATGATAGTAACCGTATTGTAGTTACTGAACTGCTCCAATAGAGGGGAAACCAATTCATCCAGCTGGGTGAGTATAGCATTGATAGTCTAACAGTCTTATATAATCAAAATAAGTTGTCTAAAGTGCAACTAAAATGAGATACTATTAAAAGTAAAGAACCCCTATGGGGTCAAACACTTGGCGAGTAACCTGGCCAGGTGGCAAGAACGGCCTCGTGCCAAGGCTCCTCTTCGACGAGTGTCCCTTTTCTCTCCAGTTGCATGTCAGCATCCACGTTGCTCTCGTTCCTATTAGCGATTGGTGAGGTATCCTGTAGCACATGTTGTCCTGTAACCTTCTCCACCTCTGCATTCTCATGCTCAACCTGCTCCACAACGATCTCTGTTGAACGTTGCATCTGAGCATTTCCTTCGTCGTTCTCTGCAAGGGGTTCTTCTGCTGAAGCCTCGCCTACTGGGTTGGAGGAGAAAGCATCTTGAAAGGAGGAAAGAATCTGAAGGAGGGTCGAAATCTTTCCATCCGTGATCTGCAAACGGAATTGAAGGTCCTCCATCCCCTGACGAAGTTCGAAGACCAGACCATAGATAATGGTAAAGCTTTCTTTCAACTGCGAGTCAAGGATGGAGTCGAAAGAAGGGTTCGCGTTGTTTTGGTCCCTTCGAACAGGAGGTGGCGTCCCCATGGGAGGCCTTGAGGAGCCAGCTACTGGTGCATGGGGAGGCTCGAGGATTCTGGAATTCGGTGGGATGGTCAGGTATCGTGAGGAAGAACCTGATGAACTGTCAATAATAGCTAAGCATTCAAACTGAGAGGCAGGTGAAGTGGAGGAGGCGAGAGGTGCTAGCTCGGACTGCAGAGGCGGTGAGGAAATCGTGGAGGGCGAACCAGGGGGAGAGACAAAGGTCCGGGGCCAAGGAGGATGCCATGAAGAGCCCCTTCGCAACTGGCCTCTTTGACGCAGCATGAGTTTCATCATTTGAAGGCAAACAAAGATTGAGTGCACCAGGCAAATGCAGAGATCCTGGAGGTGGGCAGGGGTTGTGAGCACCATGAGCGTCCAGTATGAATCAGGCATGGGTAGCGGAGGGGTGTGGGAGGTGGTCCGCGAGCGAGGATGGGAAGCAAATAGTGTCGAAGAAGCCATAGATAAGTTAGTAATGGGGTGGGTGCACCAGAATTAAAATTACTGCAACGACGTAAAGTCGATTTAATGCAAGGTCGAGGCGGTGGGCATTGGCACGAGCTCATCACATGGCTCCCTACCTCGTTTGCCTACCCGCATTCCATCTGTGCACCATTTGGCTTGCACTGACACCACATCTAGGGGTAAGTCCACTTCCCCAGCTTTACGGATACATTGCTGGAGAATGGGGTGGTCAGGATTGAGGGACGTTTTGCAAAGGAGTTATGGTCCGTTCCAGTTGGTCCCCAGATTAGCCAATTCATCCGCCACTTGATTCGCCTTTCTCCTAATGTGAGTAGGTATAATGGTCTGATTAGGTTGCAGCAAGTCTGTGATAGTCTTTAGCCCATGTGATAGTCTCCAACTGGGTGATACTATGTCTGGGTTTGCTCCATTCAGAATTCTGCGCAAGAGATTGATGATGATTTGAGAATCTCCCTCTACAATCAGCCTGGTGAAATTGTGCTCAATGGATAATTGCAGCCCTCTAATGAGCCCCCAAAGTTCTGTTGCATTATTCGTGGTGTGACCAAGGGATCCTACGTTTATGAGAATGATGTGTCCATGGTGGTTGCGAAAAACTACTCCATAGCCCACTGCTCATGGATTACCTTTAGAGGCTCCGTCAAAGTTGATCTTGATGAAGTCGACTGGGGGGATGGACCAAAGGGAGGAGCTGCTGGAAAGGGGGGGAGAAGAGGAGGGGGAAAGTGGGTGATGAAGAGGGGAAGGTTTCCAGTACTGAAGAATTAGGAGTTCTGAGGGGTTGTTGGTCAGGTCTTTTTCAGTCCAGAGCTGAAGGTTGAGAGTTTCCAGAATATTGAGGCGGCATTGGTTCCAGCAATGTTTCCACAGCAGGGAGACATTTCTGAAAATCCTTCTATTTCTTTCCTTCCATACCTACCAAAGAATGAAGCCTGGAAGTAATTTCCATATACGATTTAGGAGGGGAGATTGGAAGACTTGGTCCCTCCAGTCCTCAATTGTATCAATGATATTATCTCTTTCGCAGTCTGAGGTACGCATGATAAGCGCAGCTTGATCCCATATTTGAGCAGTATAAGGGCGGGAATTGAGGAGGTGATTCATAGTTTTGTCTACCTCTCCACAAAGCATACATATAGAAGGCCCAACAAAACCTCTTTTTGAGAGGTTATCCCAGGTTAGAATGCTCGAGTGGGATACGAGCCAGAGGAATAGGGTAATTTTAGGCCAGTGTTTAAGATTCCAGATTTTTCTCCATATTTTCCTTGTAGGTGGAGGGTCTAATTGAGTTTTGACTTGATAGGCTTCTTGTGTGCTATAGGTGCCCCGTGGAAAGTATCCCCATCGGAGGATATCCTCTCCTGCGAGCTTGGGGATTTTCCTTTTGGACATTTCATTCTACCAGGGTCCCAGATCCACGTGTGCTTCCAGGTTCATGCATTCCATGTTAAGGTGCCAACATCGCCAGGTGTCTTCAAGGGGATTGTCCTGCCAGTAATCAGCTACCTTTTTTAGGCCCACAAGTGTAGCCTGGGTACTAAAATTCCCAGCCCAATCCTCGTGGTCCAAAATTGGCCATTGCTGCCAGGAATCTTTCCAGAAAAGGGTTGTTTTCCCATTTCTAATTTCCCAGAAAGCATGTTGAGTAACTAGTTGTCTGTTATGCTTAGCCACTGCCCAGATTAGGGATCCTAGATTATCCCCATTCCATCGTATTAAGTTATTTTCCGCTACATCTGGTACATATTTCTTCCTCCAGAGTCGTGCCTAGAGATCCTTGGGATTTTTTATCCAGCGCAACCATATTTTGGCGCTTGGAACTGTGTTCATGATAAAGGGGTCCCGTAATCCAAGGCCTCCTTGTGCTTTGGGTTGGAAAAGTTTGTCCCAGCTAATCAACGCTATTTTCTTCCCTGTGTTGAGGCCTTTCCAGATGAAATTCCTTTGTAAGATTTTAATGGTTGTTAGGAAAAACTTTGGAGCAGCAAGCGCCGAGAAGGTGTAGATGGGAAGGGCCTGAAGAACATATCGGAGAAGAATGAGATGACTAGGAAGGTTTAGAACTCTGAGGGTCCAAGAAGAAAGCCTCTTGGTGAAAGAGGACATGAGATGTTCCCAAGAGGAGTTCCTGAGGGCATTATCAATCAGGGGGATGCCAAGGTATTTGGATGGAAGGGAGATTTTGTTGAATCCTAAGATATCATAGATATGGCGTTGAATCGGAGGGGGCGTATTGAAGAAAAAGATTTGGGATTTATCTTTGTTACAGTCCAGACCCGAGGCTTTAGAGAAGGTTTGGAGGATCGAGAGGAGGGAGTTTGCTTCACGGGCAGTTGGGGTACCCATCAAAAGTGTGTCGTCCACAAATTGACTATGCGAGATAGGGGGGGATATGCCATGCAAAGGGAGGCCTGTCAGTAGGTTGCTTGCAACAGCTGAGTGAAAATATCGGCTAAGTCCTTCGGCCATAATGATGAAGAGGAATGGGGAGAGGGGGTCTCCCTGTCTAATTCCTATAGAAGGGGAGAAGGGTCAAGAGGGAACACCATTGATAAGAATGGGAAAAAAAGCCGAGGAGGTTAGATTCAGGATACAAGTCACCCATAGCTCATCAAAGCCAAAGGCAAGGAGCATTTCCCGCATGTAGTCCCAACTTATCTTATCGAAGCCTTTAGAGAGGTCTAGTTTAAGGAGCATACCTGGCATTTTGGTCTTCTGCAAGGAGTGGATCACTTCATGAGCTAGGATGATGTTGTCCAGTATTTGTTTGCCTTCAACATAGCCCGATTGCTCCAGAGATATGATTGTTCATAGGATGGGCTTGAGTCTTCGAGCGATCACTTTTGTTAGAAGTTTATAGATGACGTTGCAGAGGGCTATGGGTCTGAACTGCTTAGGATGGTGATCCTACCCCTCTTTGGGAATGAGGGTGAGGAAAGTCGCGTTGAGAGCCTGAAGGACTTGTCCTGTTGATCGGGATTCTTCAATAATTTCCCATACCTCTACCCTGATCAACGGCCAGCAATGGTGGAAAAAATCACTAGTGAAGCCATCGGGTCCAGGTGCCTTGCATTTGGGGGTGTCCTGAAGTGCTTGATCCACCTCCTCAATTGTAATGGGCTAGAGCAGGGCTGAGTTTTTCTCTGGGGTGACAAGGGAGGGCACGTGCTGCGTGACCTTGGCTATGGCCTCAGATCTGTCTGGGAATGGTTTCGTGAGGAGATCCTTGTAATATTCGATCAGCGTCGTCTCCAGGTATTCATGGGAATGAATGGGCTCCCCGTTGGTGGAGGTTAAGTTCATAATTCTATTAGTATGACATATGTGGATGACAGTTCTGTGAAAGAATTTGGTGTTTCGGTCCCCCTCCTTGAGCCATTGGATGCGTGATTTTTGCTTCCATAAAATATCTTATTGTCGTTTTCTGGCCTCCATCTGTTGATTTAGTTTTGCTTCCAGGGCTTTAAGGTCATTTGTTAACCCTTGCATCTGGATCTAATTTTGAATCTCGCCCATTTGTTCTGATAGCTTATTTTGGGAGTCGAAGATGTTACCAAAGGTTTTCTTATTCCAGAGTTTGAGAATTTGTTTGAGGTTCTTTAACTTTTGCTGAAATCTGTACATCTTGGAGCCGCGGGGGACCTCTACCTCCCTCCACCAATCCTGGATCTTTGTTTGGAAATCTGGATGGTTGAGCCAAAACTGTTCAAACTTGAAGGGTTTCTTCCCTGGAGTGGCTGGCACATCCAACCATAGCTGGATAGGCCAGTGATCCGAGCTTGGGATATTCAGAATACTAGCTTCCAGAGTTGTTCCTTCCAGCATAAGGGAGTCAGAGATGAGGAATCGATCTAGTTTGCAGGCTATTTGGTGTGATCCAGTTCTTCTGTTTGTCCAAGTATAATTGCCATTGATGGCTTCCAGGTCGATAAGGTTGAGGTTGTCTATGAGGTTGTTGAAGTCACTGGAATCCTGATCCAGGCGTCTTGATCCCCCTTTTTTCTCCTCCAGACTGTGTATGAGATTAAAATCTCCACCCATAATCCATCTGTTATGCCTAGTTAGATTGGATAGGTATTCCAAGTTCCTGAGAAAGGCTTTCTTGTCCCTTGGGTTGGTCGGGCCATAGACATTGGTCAGGTGTCCTGGCTTGTTAGAACCAATAAGCCTATAATCCACAGTGATGGACCACTTGGTAGTGACAAAATTTTCCAGTAGCAAAGAGTTGGTGTTCCAGAGGATGGCCAGTCCTCCAGCTATGCCTATGGCTACGGTTGAGGTTGCTTCCCCTTGCTTCCAATAGTAGGGGAGTAACCTATCAATGTCTTCGGTTGTACACTTTGTTTCCTGTAATAATATTATGTTTGGTTTTTCCGCAAAGATCAGATCTCGTAGCATTTTTTGCTTGCTACGTCCATTGAGGCCTCTGATATTCCATGAGATAATATTCATGATGATGAGGAGGTGGGGAGAGGAGGAAAGCTATCTGAGATAAGGTGGATTTTCCCTGAGTTTACCATGAAGTTTCCTATTTCTTGTATAAGCTTGTTGGTGGACTTCCTACCTCTTTTCTTTTCATCTTTTTGAGTTTTTCTCTGAGTTTTTGACTGACTACTCTGTATTCCCAGGCCCTTGCTAGAACGAGCTATGGATCCAGCGGAGGAGTTAAGAAAGACCTTGTGCACCTTCTGTAATTGATCCCTAGGTATGGTGTACAGTTTCTGATGCCTGTAGGCGTGTTCGAGGTGCTCCAGATCCACTCCAGCTAGTTCTTGCTCTTCTAGCTCCATTTCAGCGTCACCGTCCTCTGTCTCCAAAAAGTCTTGCTGGTCCACTGCAGTGTCTAGGGGCAGGTG
>JZKD02S2377017.1:90505-114024 GCA_000966675.3 Picea glauca
TTCTTGTATAAGCTTGTTGGTGGACTTCCTACCTCTTTTCTTTTCATCTTTTTGAGTTTTTCTCTGAGTTTTTGACTGACTACTCTGTATTCCCAGGCCCTTGCTAGAACGAGCTCTGGATCCAGCGGAGGAGTTAAGAAAGACCTTGTGCACCTTCTGTAATTGATCCCTAGGTATGGTGGACAGTTTCTGATGCCTGTAGGCGTGTTCGAGGTGCTCCAGATCCACTCCAGCTAGTGCTTGCTCTTCTAGCTCCATTTCAGCGTCACCGTCCTCTGTCTCCAAAAAGTCTTGCTGGTCCACTGCAGTGTCTAGGGGCAGGTGAGATGATTCCTTCCCCTGGGATGATTGTTCTTCTTCTTGGCTAATAGATTGGGGAGGATTATCCGCATGGGGCTCATTGGGATTTATGAGGGTTGAGGGATTCTCTGGTTGATCTTGAAGTATTGCATATTTATTACTAGTGGAAGGATCCTTACTTACTTGGGCTGGTTTCTTTCGTCCTCCTTGTTTTCTTTTTCCTGCTGGTTGAGAAAAGTTGTCCTTGTCTTTGCCGCTTTCTAGGTTCCCTTCTTTGTGAGCGGCATTGAGGGGGCATTCTCTGAAAAGATGATCGTGCTCGTGGCATTTCCTGCATATGAACGGAATGTGTTCGTAGTCGATGGTTTGGGTCCAATCCTCATCATGATATTCAAGAATGATGGAACCTGGTAGCAGCTTGGCTATGTTCAAGTACACGCAGATGCGTGCATAAGAGGTGTAACGCCTCTGCTTGGTGGCTTCTGAGGACTTGACATATATTTCGATGGTGTTACCTATGCCGGCCAAGACCTCTTCCAACCAAAACTCTTGGGGGAGAGAGTATAGTCTAATCCATACCAGTGCATGGGCAAAATCTTCCTTTTCAGGGCTGAACTTCTCGGTCCAGAATCTTAAGAAGAGTCCTGCTGAGTTATAGAAATAAGGCCCTCCATCAAAGATGTGATTGTGGCCCTCGATATTGTGCAATATGATTGTGAAGAAGCCCTTGGAACCCAGTTGTAGTTCATAGTGACCTTTTGGCTTCCACCAATATTGTATCCATTTGATCAGATCACGCTCTGAAGGCCAAAGCCTTAGGAATTTTCCTACTAGGGTGTAATCTCTCATGTATTGTTTTTGCTCTTCTATGCATGGTGAGCTAATGACATATTTCAGGGCCTGTGGCGCTTGTGGGATGCATTTTCCTGGCATCCATGGAGTTGGCGTTGTAGCCGGGATAGTCGCATTCTCTGGATCAATATCCATCTCCCGATCCTTGAAGGTTCCTTCCGCCAGAAGTTTTGAGTGGAGATATGGTGGGGGTTCAAAGGCTGGTCATTTTAAACCTTCCCCAGAGATTCCATTCGCGATGGCCTGGCTGTAAGAGGCATCGATCGGCCCTCCTTCCTTCCGAGACATGAGCCCCAGCAGGGCGAGAGTTGTGGAAATGCGGTGCAGTGCGGCTGAAAACCCCTAAACCCTATACCTAATAGCAACTAAAACCAATATATATATATATATATATATATATATATATATATATATATCCACCAAGACACCTTCTTCCTTTCATATTCTTTTACTTATATAGTCCTCCAAATGGTGCCACTTTGAAACAATGTGTCCTTTTGGAATGAAACATTGCACCCCTTCATTTAATTAACACAAATGGTAACTTTTATTAATTGATTTTTATACACCAATTTAGACAATGAATTTCGTATGAATATTCTGGAGTGATGGAAATGAATTTTAAAATTCTACGACATGGGTTTTTTTGAAAAACATGCCCAATTGGTTGTATCACACAAAACTTCCCCAGAAAGTGTGCAAGGTGGCTAGTACAGGTGGTTCTTTGAAGGCAAATTGCCTATATTTTCCTTTCATTGTCGGATGCCAGATCGACTTCAGTACATAGTACCTTTTCGTGAATGTCTAAATTGACCTCCACATATCTCCTTTGTTGGTGATTATTTAAACTCAACTTGTAAACATTTTACTTTATGGTTATATTAAAATCGGTTCCCTCTCAACTGCTAGTCACTAAAGATTTGACTTGGTCTCACCCTTTTTCATATTTTCTTTCTCATTTGACCGACAAACATCTTTTTAGTCGGCTCAACTAGGAGAAATTTTGACTTGAGGATTTCACTTTTAGTCAACCGATCTTGCTTTAGGCTCGAGCCGACTTGTATTTAAGTTTTCTTCGACTTATACCTTTAGGTTACTTCTTTCTTGGATCGTCTCAACTCGAAAGAAAACTAACTTGAAAATTTTGACTTTGGTCATCTCGACTTGTTTTGGTCGACTTGTATTTCCTGACTCAATTTTCGTTCGAATTCGACCTTCAGTTGGTCGACTTGTCTTCGACTAATCTTGAAATAGATTGACTTGTCTTCTCCAAATTCCCTCAATCTGCAGGCTTGCAGTCGGTCGACTTGTCTTCGACTCGTCTTGCAGTCGATCAACTTCTAGATAGTCAACCTTATTGTTGTTTGAATCAACTCAACTTGTGACTCGATGGTGTCAATGTTTCCTCACCAAACATCCACCATTGACATTATGTCTCATCTCTAGACTCTTCTTCAATTGAGATTTTTTGAATCACTTTTAATGAACCATGTCTTATTAACTTCTTTATTTGTGATTTGTATAGATCTATATTGGATTTTCCATTTACCCTTTTTATCTGGACAGTTTTTTCACAGATTCTTCTTTTGTGCATGGATGTTAATGACACAATCTCAACCTTATACAATATAAGATGAGTGTATCAAACTCATACAATATATTATTCAATATTATCTTTCTATTGATATTCAAGTCACCTTCATAACATTATGTCCACTATTGACAATGCTTTACATTCAGGTCACCTTCATAACATTATGTCCAATATTGACAATGATTGGCATTCAAGTCACCTTCATAACAATATGTCCAATATTGGCAATGCTTCTCAAACCAATGAATCAATGATACTTCACCTATTTATCAAGCTTGACATCAATGACAACCAAATTGCCAAAAATATCCCCTTTTGTTATTGATGGAAACCTTAGTAAAACAATCTTACTTCCCTTGTGAAATGTATTATGTATCTTGAGTCTTTTGAGTTGACTTTGTTTTACTTTTTATCTCTCCCCCTTTGAAAACAATGACAAACGGAATATTTCTCTTCTCCCCCTAAGATGATGCTCCCCCTGAGGTGATGCTCCCCCTGTCTTTGTCCCATTTATTTTGGACTTTGTTTTTATTGTTTATCTCTCATCTTTTGACATCAATGACAAAGGAAAGAAAACTTTTACTACTTTTATCCCCCTGTGAATGTGTCAGTTGTTATCTCAATCTCTTGGGATTTTTTTTTCCAGATAGGGTTGTATTGTCTTCTTCTTTGTCATAATGGACAAGGGTGTGAAGCTTATTGATCTTGTTGATCTATTTCTTCTTCTTCTTGATATTCTTTAGTTATTTGATTCCAAGATATATTTACTGTTCTTTCATATCATTAATCAATTTTCTTTGTTCATACTCTGTCTTTATATATTTTGAACTCCTTTTGTTGCTTTCTTCTTTAGATATTATTTGTTTTATTCATCACACTATTCTACAGACTAGTTTTGTTTTGAGAGTTCATCATCATCACCACTATTTTGTGCACCATAATCTTCTTTGTCTTCTTATTTAGTAATTTTTCTTCCTTGAGCTTGTTCCTCTTCATATGCAAAGCTCTGAATTTCACATTCCTTATTAGGAGTTTCATCCATCAGTTTATTGTTATCAATTTCTTCATTTTTCGGTGCAAGATCTTCATCATCTTTCTTGTTTTCTACTTCATATTTTTTTCTCCATATATTTCCCTAAGGCACTATGTTTGATGAACTTTTATTTCTACATTTGTCCTTTGAGATTAATCCTCTCTTATTTTCTTCCAAAGTTCATTAGATTTCCTTCCTGACTTGTATGGATTATTTTTCATGGGTTGTCTTCTTGATTTCCTGCAGTCTTGGGATTTGTGCCCAAACTTATCACAGTTGTAGCATATCATGGTATGACAAAACTTTGTTGTGTGCCCAACATAATTACAGCTCATTAAGTTATTAGACCTTCCTGAATTTTTGCTTTCGGGACTCTTGCATTCCAATGCTTTGTGACCAAATTTTTTACAAGAAAAGCAATAGACATTGAGGGTGTTTCCATATTCGAGTCTATTATGACATGAGAAGTCTACTTTTTGATATGTTTCTTGTTTTTAACTTTTATAGCTTCCTCCTTTAACAAAGTTCATGGTTTGTATTTTGGTTTGTGATTGCACTTTTTTGTTTTGAGGAGGATAATCCTTTCTCATGTTTCTGAATGGTGTTCCACTTGCCACCTTCTTCTTTCTTATTGTACCCAAGACCAGTTTTGTCATCGGTTGGTATTTGACTATTGCAGATCTTATCCAGGATGGTTGAGTTGTTCTAGAATTTGACAGTTGCTTTTGTCTTTTCAATCTTATTTTTGAGGTTGATAACTTCTAATTCGAACATGTGACATGTTTCTTCCTTTTTAGTCAACTGGATGTTCAAGTCTTCTTCTATTTCCTTAGCTTCTTCAAGTTGAGCCTTTAAACTGATGACTAGTTCTTCTGTCTCATCCAAGACTTCTGTGCATTTATTGGTTCTATCATACGTCTTCAATTCTTTTGTTTATTTTGTTAGATCAACAACTTAAGTCTTCAATCTTTTGATTTCTTCCTTGTTTTCTAGTAGAATCCTTTTGAGGTTGATGACTTCCAATTCCAATGTGTGGCACAATTCTTCCTTTTAGTCAATTGACTCTTTAGAGTTTCTTCACTTTCATTAGCTTCTTCAAGTTGAGTCTTTAGACTGTTGACTATTTCTTTTGTTTCTTCTAATTCTTCTGTGAATTTATTGAGTTTTCCATATGCCTTGAACTCGTTCATTTCTTTTGTTAGATCAACAACTTCAATCTTTAATCTATTGATCTTTTCTTCTTTGTTTTCTAGTTGAATATTTTATTCTTACTCTTCATGGTTGTTAGATTGAACTAATTGTTTTACTAGCAACATATCTTTCTTTAGAATTTTCTCCAACTCTTCTAGAGTGCACATAGTTGTGTATTCGAGATTGTCAAGAGACTCCACAGAAACTTCAATAAATATACCATTTCATGGTTCCATACGAATCTCTTCTAATTCAACTATAACATCAGTCTTAAGATTCAATATTTTTTCTTCAGTGATTACTAAGGTATGCACCAATTCCTTGATGGAGTTGTCTTCTTCATTGATGACTAGGGATTGCATCAATTCCTTGTTTGAGTTGTGTTCTTAATTGATGATTGGGGATTGCATCAATTCCTTGTTTGAGTTGTCTTCTTTATTGATGTATGGGGATTGCATCAATTTCTTGATGGTATTGTCTTCTTTTTTTGTGTTTTGTACTTTACTCTGATAAGAACTCTCTAGGTGGAGCCATAATACTTTAGCAGAGGTGCAGTGTACCATATTTTCTTTGATTTGGTTTGACATTCCATTGTGTATTGATTTTAATGTCGTTGAATTGTTTATCTTTACTTCTTTTGCAGTTTTGGATTCGTTTGTTGAGGTAGTTAAGTACTAAGGCTTACTTAATACTGAGTCCCAAACTCCAGATCCTATTGACTTCAGATATATTTTCATTCTTTCCCTCTATGAAGACTAGTTTGTTCCATCAAATAAAGGAGCTTCCTTTGTGGAGAGATCCATTTCTTCATCCATTTGTGTGTTTAGTACGATCTTCCTTCCAGTGATTAGATTGTTTTTCCTTGAAGAGACCTTACTCTAATACCAATTGTTCTCTTCAAAACAATTGAGTGGTTAAAATGTAGTGAAGGAACCTGCTCTGATACCAATTGTTGAAACACACACTAACACTGAGAGGGGGGGGTGAATCAATGTTTGTAACTTTTGGCTATTTTTCACACTTTCATAGATTAACTAAATTAATTGAATAAGATATATGCAGTTCAATTAATTATTCATAAACATGTATAACACAAATTGTATGAAGTAGATAAAATATCATTATTTTATTTATTTAACTTGAATGAATACAAATAAAATCAATCTTTTAATATCTTCAACTTCAACTGAATATGAGAGATCCAACTCTCTGATACAAAACCCAGCTTGTAGTTCTCAGATCCAACTGAGAAATGAGGAATCCAACCGTCAAAAAAAGACCTGACTTGTTGATCTTAGATCTGAGATGTGACGAATCCAATCCTCATGACAAGACTTGGCTTGTAAGCAGGCACCAACCTGATAGAATGAACTTTCATTCAATCCATTATATATATATATATATATATATATATATATATATATATATATATATATATATATATATATATACATCCAAACAACACACCTTCTTCCCTATATATTTTTTTACTTATATAGTCCACCAACTGGTGACACTTTGAATCAATGTGTCTTTTTGGGATAAAAGATCACACCCCTTTATTTCATTAACACAAATGGTAACTTTTATTAATTGATTTGTGTACACCAATTTAGACAGTGATTTTCGTATGAAGATTTTGGAGTGATGGAAATGAATTTTAAAATTCTACGACATGGGTTTTTTGTAGAACATGCCCAATTAGCTGAAAAATGAGAAATTTCCCCATAAAGTGTGTGAGGTGTCCGATACAGGTGGTTCTTTGAAGGAAACTTGCCTAGATTTTCCTTTCGTCGTCGGATGCCATAACAACTTCAGTTCATATTACCTTTTCATGAATTTATAAATTGACCTCTACTAATCCGGATTATTTTTCGAAATGAAATGAAAGCAAAGATATAACAATGAAATACACATAAAAATTGTCATAAATGGCGAAATACAACAATAAATTATTTCTATTATTGAAAGAAATGTACAGAGACTGTAAAAATACAGAGTGTAAGACTCACTAGAATGGTGGCAGCTTTATCTCTGAGAAGAGATGTGACGGCAACACTCATTCACAAGAAGATGATTACAATGAGACTATGAAGGAATTTTTATGATAAACATGAATTCCAAAACCCTAGACATCCAAAAAACTAACCCTAGGAGATGAAGCACCAAAATTCACGTGGGCCCCGTTGGGGTAAGTTAGTACATTAACTTCCTGTGGTCGTAACTTTTGCATATGATCTTCGTTTTAGGCATGTGATAGCCCGTTGGAAAGTTATTTTCTAGAACTACACATTATGCCTTCAAACTCTAACTATGTCTACATTTTGACTATGTCAAGCTAAAAAAACATTGTTCAAAGCCCCAAAATGGCCCTGGAAATACAGAAAGATGTACTAACATGAAAACTTCCAAAATAAGCCAGTTGGAATAGGTGGGTGGCCACCAATATCCACCTGGATGTTGTGTGGGTCTTTAGGATAGCCCCGTAAGTGCAAAGCCTGCAATTACAAAGAAATTTCCCCATTACAGAGAAACGTGTTGAACTGAAAATTGTCCATATGGGCCAATTGGAATTTGGAGCAGGTGGGTGGCCACCAATATCCACCTGGATCAATCCCCCCCCTTAGGAAGAAATGATATCCATTGCATTGAGTGCACGGGAAAGAGGGCAAAGCATTTTCTGAATCTGAATCTTGGTGAGTTACGTTCCTTGTTGGAGAAGTTGTACTGCTTGATTTGTGGAAGGTTGTCACGAACCTGTTGTTGGAGGGGTTGAATATGTTCCACCAACCTGTTATCTCTAGTTTTGATGGGGCATTGTGTAGGCAACATCGTAGGTGAAGAAACAATATATGTGATATGATTATGTTAGATAGAAGGTGCTAAGGCTGTAGTGGTTGCAGTGGCCTTCTGTGCATCCTTTGAACAGACTATGAAGAGGATGAATTTTGCAGTATGAGAGATTACCTTGCAGCATTGTTTTGGTGGAACAGTAGTTGGAACTACCTCTGGTATCCTATAGAGATGACCCCCCAGAGTAATAATGACACTATGGGGTCGAGACTCATAAACAACATGATGTTTCCACATATATGGTTGGCCCAAAACAACATCACATACATCAAGAGGGGTAACATCACACACTACCTCATCCTTGAAGAGTTGGATGTTATATGATAGGCAACATTGTTGGCTAACACAGAGATCTTGTCCCTGTTGAATCCACATGATGTTGTATGGTTGCGGGTGTGGTGTTGTCAACAACCCCAACTGTTTGATGACCTCAACTGAGATGAGGTTCTTCTGGTTGTTGTTATCAATAATGAAATGCATTGGGGTCCCCTTTACCCACATTTACAAATTCTTCTACTTGAATTGGTGTGATCGCGACAATAGAAGTGGTGTTTGCGTCGATGATATTTCTATTTTCAATATTTTCTAGATCAGATTCTGAATAAGGGTTCGGCTCCTTATCTTTGACCTCGGCCACCAATGACTGTTTTGAGCGACATTCATCGGTCTTGTGCCAGGGGATTTTGTGCAAGTTGCACCACTTCCTAGTGTCATTCTTTATCTTTCCTTTACCCTTATTTTCCTATGTCTTGGATTGGTTGTCATGAGGTTCTTGGTTAGGGTCGTCTTTACCATGCTTTAGTTGTTGCATATTTGCAAACCCGAACTCCCATTTGTTCTAGTGCCTAAATTTATGCTCGATTTTGACAACATATCTATAGGCAGCTCTGAATGATGGGATGTTTAGGAAATCCATTTCGGGTTGGATGTACCTATGTAGAGCCCCACGATATTTCAGAACTAGATGTCGCTCGGAGTCTTTGATACCCATCTTGGTGCACAAGGTATGGAAAGTATTTGTGAACTCCGACACTGTTTGGCTCTTCTCTTGTTGCGGTGTGGTCCATCTCATGTATTGATCTTCATAGTTATCAACAGGGTAGTATTGCTCATTGACCGCATCCACACACACAAAAAAACAAGTGGAATCAGCCCCATATATTCCAAATTCCTCTGTGGAAATTTTCTCCCAATAAGTTTCCCACCAATGTTTGACATGGGGGAGATCCTTGAGGAGTGTGAAGGTGATATTTTCCCTATCGAAAAAATTGTGAACAAAGAAATAACCTTCTAGTAGATTCAACCATTTTTCTAAGGCATCCGCATCTATCTGTCCTTCAAATATGAGAATAACAAAATTAACTTGTACCTTGAAGGGAGAGGTTCCTCCAAAGTGTTTTCTTGATGAATATGTGTCTGTTGCTATTGGCAGGCATTGAAGGATGTGGGAAAATTATCTATCATTGCATACCTTTGTCGCACGAGAAATTTCTCAAGCAATAGGTTAATAGAATATTTTACTCTAACATTTTTCTTTTTTGGCTCCATAGAGGGTTTCTTGGGCATGCGAGAGCCGTTCTCCTCAAGAGAAACAATATAGAGACCCAACTTTCTTTACTTGGACCTCGTCGGGGACATGCACTGAAAAATGATCAAGAGCAACATGTTCTTATACCATTGATCCGGATTATTTTTCGGAATGAAATAAAAGTAGAGATATTATAATGAAATACATATAAAATTGTCAAAATCAATGAAATACAACAATACATGATTTCTATTAATGAAAGAAATGTACAAAGACTGTAAAAATATAGAGTGAAAAACTCGCTAGAATGGTGGCATCTTTATCTATGAGAAGAGATGTGACAGCTACGCTCATTCGCAAGAAGATGATTATAATGAGGATATGAAGTCCTTTTATGATAAATATGAATGCCAAAACCCTAGGCATCTAAAAACCTAACCCTAGGAGATGAAGTGCCAAAAGTCATGTGGGCTCTGTTGGGGTAAGTTAGTACATTAACTTCCTGGGGTCGTAACTTTTGCATATGATCTATGTTTTAGGTGTGTGATAGCCCGTTTGAAAGATATTTTCGATAACTACACATTATGTCATCAAAATATAACTTTGTCTATAGTTTAACTATGGCACGCCAAACAAAATACTGTTTAGAGCCCCAAAACGGCCCTGAAAGTACAAAAAGATGGATTGACATGAAAACTTCCAAAATAAGCCAGTTGGAATAGGTGGGTGGCCACCAATATCCACCTAGATTCTATGGAGGGTTTCAGGATAGCCTCGTAAGTACAGAACCCACAATTACAAAGAAATGTCCCCATTACAAAGAAACGTGTTGAACTGAAAATTGTCTAGATGGGCCAGTTGGAATTTGGAACAGATGGGTGGCCAGCAATATCCACCTGGATCATCCAAATATATCCTTTGTTGGTGATTATTTAAACTCAACTTGTAAACATTTTAATTGATGGTTATATTAAAATTGGTTCCCTCTATACTGTTAGTCACTAAAGATTTGACTTGGTCTCACCATTTTTCGTATTTGCTTCCTCATTCGACTGACAAATATCTTTTTAGTCAACTCAACTAGGAGAAATTTCAACTTGAGTATTTCAATTCTAGTCGACCCATGTTTCTTCAGCCTCGACCCGACTTGTATTTAATTTTTCTTCGACCTCGACCTTTAGGTTACTTCTTTCTTGGACCTACTCGACTCAAAAGAAAATCGACTTGAGAAATTCGACTTTGGTCGTCTCAACTTGCTTTGGCTGACTTGTATTTCCCGACTCAATTTTCCTTCGACTTTGATCTTTAGTTGGTCGACTTGTCTTCAACTCGTCTTGAAATCGATCGACTTGTCTTCTCCAACTTCCCTCAATCTGTAGGCTTGCAGTTGGTCAACTCGTCTTGCAGTCGATCGACTTCTAGATAGTCGACCTTATTGTTGTTTGAATTGACTCAACTTGTGACTCGATGGTGTTAATGCTTCCTCACCAAACATCCACCATTTAAATTTTGTCTCATCTTTGGACACTTCTTCAATTGATATTTTATGAATCACTTTTAATGAACCATATCTTATTAACTTCTTTATTTGTGATTTGCATGGATCTATATTGGATTATCCATTTACCCTTTTTATCTAGATAGTTTCTTCATAGTTTCTTCTTTTATGCATGGATGTTAATGACACAATCTTAACCTTATACAATATAGGATGAGTGTATCAAACTCATACAATATATTAGTCAATATTATATTTCTACTGATATTCAAGTCACCTTCATAACATTATGTCCAATATTGACAATGCTTAACATTCAAGTCACCTTCATAACATTATGTCCAATATTGGCAATGATTGACATTCAATTCACCTTCATAACATTATGTCCAACCTTCATAACATTATTTCCAATATTGAAAATGCTTGACATTCAAGTCACCTTCATAACAATATGTCCAATATTGACAATGCTTCTCAAACCAACCAATCAACGATACTTCACCTATTTATCAATGTCGACATCAATGACAACCAAATTGCCAACACATGAATGATCTGAAATGTGGATGTCGGAATACTTTTGAAAATTCAAATCCATAGTTGTTGTTGTTCCAGAGTCCGTACTTAAGGATTTAAAAAGTACAGTGTATAGGCATCTAAAAGTTAGTAAGATGTAACAAGGAGAAAGGTATACCTTCGGAAAAGGAAGCTAGGGTTGATTTCTAGGTTTTCGTTGCCTGGCTTCCAACTGTACCTAGATGTTTATATCCCTTTCAATTGCAGCCCATGAACGTTCAAGTTCTACCTGGGTGTTAGTCGTTTTAAGTATGGTATCAAAGAGATTTAAAGCAATATGGGTTTGATCTGTCAAATCGGGTTCAATATTGGGTTGTCTTACAACAGGGACAATGATAGAGGAACAGAAAAATTTAAGGAAATCCAAAAAGTTTTATGATGTATCAATTTTGATTTTATAAAAGAGAACTTTAGAAATCAATATTAAAAGCAAAATACAAACCAAAGGCCTTTTTCCATAACTGTGTTATATTTGAAATAAATAGTGTATGAATTGTTCAGAGAGTTCTTTCGAGTCCATCGCATAGGTTTTATGTTTTTCGACGTTTCGGACCAAACTAGTGTGGTCCATCATCAGGAAAGCGTTTGTGAAAAATGAAGGAAAAAAGAATATAACACGTATATAAATACTTGAAAAGTTTTTGTAAGGAGCCAACTTATTGAAATGAAATCAATAATTATAAATTTTTTAGAGATTATAATTGTTTGTTTAATTAATTAATTATTTGTTTGTTTATTAATTTTTATTTTTTATTAATTATTTGTTTCTTTATTCCTTCATTTTTCACAAACGCTTTCCTGATGATGGACCACACTAGTTTGGTCTGGAACGTCGAAAAACATAAAACCTATGCGATGGATCCGAAAGAACTCTCTGAACAAAACAATGGTCGCAAAAGTCTTAGAACAAAAAACGTGTATGAATTATGGGAAAAACATTAAGTTGTCTATAGAATAAGGCTCCTATCGAGAGAGAATCTCACTCTGTAAACAGAAGAAGAAAATAAGATAAGAAATGGTTCGATGAAGCATAAAATATGACAACCTAAATATTTACAGGTCTTGTACCTGCTAGTAGCCGATACAGAGGAAAAATTGTAACAATAGATAGCTAAATATTAATCACTGCAGTAGAAGTGTTACTAAATTGCAATGCAACATTCATCAGATGTATATAAGTGAAATAAGAATGAAAATGAAATAATAGAAAGAACAAACTCATAACACAGTAGTGACGGAATTAGGAATCTCCAGATTGCTTTGTATTAAGTCTCGAAAGAGAGAGTCTCTATTACAATTGATCAAAAAGGTGTAGCCCTTTTTCTTTCTTCAAAATGTATATTTATACAAAATTCTTTTGCGCTAGAATCTCAATAGTTCTAGAGGTTTTCGGTTACAATCAAGGAGTTGAAACATTTTGTTTATTTATCTCTGTTCTCATTTGACACCCGAAACCTACCTCTTCGCATGCTCCATGCAAATAATGCACTTCTCCACCAACTGTGATATCAACTTAGATGGCTCTACTTGATTATTTGCCTCAAAAATATAGCGGTCTTTCATCAATAGCGACATCTTTCCCTCCACCTACTGATCTTTGGCATTGATAGAGCACAACAGCGTACTCGGTTTAATTAGCCATTTGTCTATTAGCACTATGTCTGTTTAAGTTATTTGTGATATTTCGGCTAATTCTCTTTCTTCATTTTCCTTGATATTTAGCATATCTTTAGTTGTATTGATATGACCCAGTATCTCCATGCCAGTTTCACCATTGGAACCCAAACAAATCTCACTTAACAAACCGAAAATTTCTTCGCAAGATTTCCTCAGCTTCACAGCTTGTTGTTTGCCTTCGAATATATTTCGCTCCCATTCTTTCAACAAGATATTACCCCTAGTTTGTTCTGCGATGGGAAAACTAGAACTACTGCTTGCTTCCCTTCTCGTTGTGGCTATAATAGCCTCCTGGAACGCCACCCGAGCTGCTCCAGCATCCCTTTCTTTAAGAGAGAGGTTTTCCAACACCTGATCAATGAGTTGGAAGCTGCATTGAATTGTTTCCACTTTTGCAAGCAAACCATGTTGCACCGTCGATATTTGTGTCACGAACTCTACTTTCTTCATATCTTTCCCATCAGTTAAAACTTTATAGTTCCTAGAGACAGTACCTGCCTCTTGGTAGAATTCTTGTCTCACAACCACTTTCCTCTTCTTATTGAAGAAGAATTCATTCGGAGGTAGCTCTTCAACTGCTATAGGTGTCAATTTTTCGCCCGAAATCCAACTTGCGTCCGGGATTTCATTTGCAGACTGTAGGGGGGTAATGGAGGCGATGGGATTGCCAACTTGTCTAGAATATTTCCCAAGAGTAATGACCGAAGTTGACTCGCTTGGAGGACTGGAAGCCTCAGCTTCCAGTTTTGGGCCCCATGCTTGCTCTTCTTTATCCTGTTGTCCATCTTGGCTGGGCGTTGAACCTTTAGAGCCTTCAACCGTTGTTTTTTGCACATCTACGATCATCGGATTCTCACACCATAATACTGGAGGGAGGCAACTCCACCTATTCTCTTGAAATATGACAACATCGTCCCTCTCTTCAGGTGATAAGGCTTCTATTCGAGCCAAAAGCTCGTCATAAGATTTCGCTCCTCGGAAAATATCATCGTGAGATGAATTCTCATGCTCAAATCTTTTGAGGCCACAACTGGCCAAATGATTACTCACGATCCTGTGTGGATTGTGTTTCTTGAATTCGATATGAACCAAATTTATATCTTCTAGGGTTGTTGCCTCGGCCTTTGCATGCCCGAAGTCTAATAATGAATGTCTAAATGAATAGGAAAAGGTGTCCATACCTTTTCAATTCTTTACTTATATCGCCAATTACAGTTTGCCTAGCGATCTCTCGACAAGCCAGCCTGTCGGGTATAAGTAAGGGTAAAGCATGCAGAGGGACTGAAGTGTCGAACACACTGATGTATGAAAATTCTTTCTCCACATACCAATCGGCCACTCTGCTTAAATTTTCCGTGGTTCCATCCGATATCCTGGGTGGTGGATTACCGAAGATGGAAACATGCATTGGTACCATCACCCAGTTGAAGATTTCGTATATGAAATCTAAAGCCTTGTCCTCCCAAAGCTTAGAATGATATACATGGACTGGCTTAGCATCCGATGGAGCCCAGCTCCAATTCATCAAGGGAAAAGGTGTAAACGTCGAGATGCGAAATCCCGACAACATTTGACTGGGGTTTACATGGTCCAACTCTTAGCTTTCACCTGAGGTAAGCTTTTGAAACTTTTCGCGACCTCGCACATCGGGGTTTGTAAATCTTGTGACTTGTAACTCCTGAAGAGCGATATTCTGAGGTACGAAGAGCAACAACCTTCGTTTCACGATAAAAGTGGTAACTTATGAAACATCACATCTCCCGCTATTTCTCATGTCGAGACTACTGAGATTTTCAGTAGGTGAATGTCACGAAGCAAAAAAGAACTTAAGAACCGACATTTGACCTTTAAAAAAGATTTGAACCAAATGAAAAAGGTGGCTCCAACATAGGCTCCAACTAGGGATCCCATCTCCCTGTGAGGCAGGAAGAACAGTAGACCACGTGCCTGTATTGGGTAAATGGAGTCACTGGTTTCACTTCTGTGAAACTTGCTTTAGGGAAAAGATAAACTAAGGGAAGAAAATATTTTTGTCTTTTACTGCTGTAAGGATTTTCAATACTCAAATATAATTCTCACTCAGCTACAGTCCCTTTCGCAACTTTCTCTTTCTCTTTACTGATTTTAGGTATGCATTAGGACAAATCAAAACAGTTCTAGGAAAATCCAACAGATCTTTGTAGTTTTTTGGCTTGCATCCAACGAAATTTATGGCATTTTTTTATTTTTTTTAAATCGGGGAGTCCCATCTGGACTTAGGATGTGGATCCGGTATCGAGAAAGTTGATTACCAGAGTCGAGTGATATTCATGTATAACAGCCTTACATATATCTCAGATATTGCTTCACTACCAGCGGGCCTGTTCAGTACCCAGGTGAAGTTATCTGCCCCATTTTTGTTGAATTTCCTTTCACCACTTCGAAATGTATTTATGCATTTAAATGTTGAGACGAGGGCAATCATTTATGAATTCCATTTCATTGTCTCTTTAGACTAGATGTACAATTAGATATGACTTTGCTTTCATCATTTGTCTTATAATTTTCTTTTTAGAATACGAAGTGGGGGCAATCAGATTGTATGAGGGGTGATATCTGCATAATATTTTGCAATGTAGGTCTGTCAACTTACTTTGATTACTCGATGCCAACCTTCCTTTGAATTTCACAACACCTTGGGTCCATAGGGAGAAAAGGGGAAACATTTTTCTAGGGATTTTCCTTTGGGTAAGCCTTAGCCCTTCAAAACTGTTGGAAAACCTAGAAAAGTCAGGATTTACCTATGCATAACTTGTTTAGTAAGAGACCGAGGAGTTGTGAAAACCAACCTTCTTTGCAAAACACGCTTACATATTTCAAAGTTTAAACATAATCTCTTCTCCCTAAGTATATAAATCCGAAAAGACATTTGGCATTTTTAAGAAGACAAACCGGAGGACCGAAAGAAAGGTGACGGACAGAAGCTTGTATGCTGAGGGGCAGGGGTTGAAAATTAAAACTACTTTTTTGAAAACCCTTCCCCAAAGATGCTTCACTTTCTGATTTTTTTAACTACCACCTATCTGTGTTTAAAATTATTAGGACCCAAAGTGAGTAACTGTACTTTTTAATAATCAATTAAGTGAGAATGTTAGATTTATTGGACCTTTATGATGTTTTTTGGAGATCTTTGTTTTCTTAAGGAACAGGATTTTCAAGAGTTCGTGCCTTTACCTTACCATTTTTAAAATAACCGAAAACCTTTTCTGTCACCTGTTTTCGACGAATGTAAATCTCCGATACATGACCTTCTGTTTTCTCCATTCGTTCATTTAGTTTGCAAACCGAAATCCTGTAAACACAAAGAGTGTCCTTTTTTAAAAAAAAAAGTTAAAAGTATTTGAAAACCGTGTATCTCTACTTATATTGACCTAAAAAATAAAAATCGAAAACTTACCTTAAGGGAATCATGAAAACAGAAAGCAAATACAAACCGGTATATACAATGGAAAACCTCAGAGAACTAATTATGTCATGTAGTGTTTTAGATAACGCCCGTTGACAGGGGCGTTGAAGATTTTACCATCTAGATTTTCTAATAAAAATGATTTTTTTCCTTCGGAAGTTGCGACTCTAAATGGTCCATACCAAATATGATTGAATTTACCGTGTTTCACCGAATCTTCCTTCCTATCATCCCATCTTAAGACCAAATCCCCTGGAAGAAACTCTCTGTCTTTTGTCTTACAGTCAAATAACGTTTTCATGTCGTCTTGATATTTTTGCAATCTTTCGTCCACCTCGACCCTGCTCTGTTGTAATTCGATCAGTTGATTTATTCTGCTTGTGACGTGGTTTGGTTCTTATTTCTCATCTTTCCATAGTTTCATCACGGGAAGCGCTAAGTTTATAGGTAATACAACGTCAGTCCCGTATACCATCTGGAAAGTAGAAATACCGATGGATTTTTTTGTGCCAATCCGATTTGCCCATAGTGCGTATTTTAGATGTATATGCCAGTATCTCTTGTTCTCGTTCAACACTTTCTTAATTATGTTGATTAGACTCTTGTTCAAAGATTCGGCCAGTCCATTCCCTTGGGGATAATATGTTGTAGAATGGTCGAGTACAATATTGTACTTTTGGCAAAAACTGATCATAGCCATAGATTTAAAAGCCTAAGCATTATCTGTTACTATCTTTCGGGGGCAGCCAAATCTAGATAAAATATTTTCTTCTAGGAACTCTATTACCACTTAATATGTAGCTCTCCTGGTAGGAATAGCCTCTACCCATTTAGTAAAGTAATCTGTGGCGGTTAGGATCCATTTGTGTTGAGCGCTAGAATGGGGGTTAATTTTGCCTATAAAATCCAGTCCCCATTGCTGAAAAGGAGCCTTTGTTTTGACTGGAACTAAAGGTAGTGTTGGGAGTTTATGCTTGCCTGCGAATAGTTGGCAAGGATCGCAAGCCCTGACTTTGGCATTTACATCCGAGAAAAGTTTAGGCCAATAATAACCTGCCCTCGGGATTTTATAAGTTGTCGCTCTCCAAGCGTGATGTCCCCCACATACTCCTTTATGGAATTCCCTTATGACCTTCTCTGTTTCAATTTCAACCAAACAAACCAGTAGGAATCCAAGTGGATCATTTCAAAACAATTTACCCTCAGAGATACAGTATTTGACCGCATGTAGTTTTAGTGTTCTGGCTTTGGATGGAGATAAATCACTGGGGCAGTTCAAAGTCAGTAGGTAGGATACTATGTTTTTGTACCAGTTAGAGGATGTAAACTTCTCTTCGATCCTGACTTCACTTGTTTGCTCGTAGAGCTCATTAATATCTTCCTCTTCTCCACATCCCTGTATGCTATTTATGTCGAGGGCTCTGTAATTGGATTCAGCTAAGAGTTTAGCCAAACCTTGACCCTTTATCAGCTTCGTCGGCTTTATTTCCAGATCAAATTCTTGAATTTTTGCGAGCCATCGTCCCCTTCTGCCATCACTGTCAAGCTGCACTAGAATGTATTTTATGGAGCTAGTAGGTACATACGCGATTATCTTGGAATGCAATACATAAGTCCTAAAAGCCTTTAATGCCTTTACCATAGCATATGCTTGTTTTTCCATTATATTGTATTTTAGTTCTGCGTCTCTGAGACTTTTGCTGAAAAAGGATATCGGTTGTTCGAAACCCTCCTCATTTTTTTGGAGGATCACTACGGCAATAGTGTGCTCAGAAGCGAAAGAGAAAATGAGAAAATCCTTTAGATAGTCGGGGCTTGCCAGTACAGGTGCCTCACTTATAACCCTCTTGATACGTGTGAATGATTCTTTGGCCTCTGCTGTCCATTTTACCTCGCTATTTTTCTTTAACATACCTGTGATTGATTTCACAATTTCAGCGAAGTTTGGAATAAACCTTCTCAAAAAGTTTATCTTTCCTAAGAATGACTAGATTTCCTTTACATTTCTAGGAATATTTATTGTGTCTATAGCTTGAACCCTACTGGGGTCAATTTTAATTCCATCTCAGGACATAATATGGCCCAGGAGTTTACCTTCTCGCATGGTGAAGTGATACTTTTTAGGGTTTAAAGATAGACCGAACCTGCGGCATTTTTCGAAAGTTTGTTTGAGATGTATTAAATGGTCTTCGTCAGATTTAGAAAAAACAGTTAGATCGTCGAGGTAGATAACTACAAACTTGTCTCTTTCGCCGACGAAGGCGATATCCATAGCACGCTGGAAAGTGGCACCTGCATTCATTAGACCAAAAGGCATTTTATCGTACATGAATGTACCCCAGGGTGTAGTGAAAGCTGGTTTTTCTTTATCTTGTTCATTTACTGCAATTTGATTATACCCAGAGAAACTGTCGATCATAGACATCCTATTTGCTCCGACTGCTTTTTCTAAGATGTGATTCATTTTAGGTAAAGGATAATTATCTTGTAAGGAAGATTTATTTAAATTTTTGAAATCAACACACAGTCTAATCTCTCCACTCTTTTTTCTAACCGGAACCAGGTTCACCACCCAATCGGAGTATCTTAGTGGTACTATTATTTTCGCATCTAAAAGCTTCTTGAATTCTCTTTCGACTACGGGTAATAAGATAGGTTTGATTTGTCTAAGTTTTTTCCTAAAGGGTTTTATACCAGGCTTCAGAGGTATCTTGTGGTCGATCACGACAGTGTCATAAGTCCTAAGCTCTTCGTAAGACCAAGCGAAAACATCTTTATATCGTGCAAGCAAATCTTTATACTTTTTTTTCACCTCAGGAGGAAGATACTTTGATATTTTCACCATCCTAGGTTCTTCTTTTGTCCCTACATCGCAATCTTCAACCTCTTCTGGTTGGGGTTGAAGAGTAGATTTCAAAGGCATGTCATTTTGATCGAAAAGTCTCTCCAAGGGGATTCATCCCTTTGGAATCTGATTATTTTTTAAAACTAACATCCGATGGTTGGCAATTTTTTCTCGGAACTCCTGAGGGTCTTCTCCTTCTTGCATGATCCACATATGATCATTTTGATTCTCTTGATCGATGTGCGTTTCAGAAAAGTCACCCACTGCTTCAAGGAACTTTCTGATCTGTTTGTCATCCTCGAAAACCTACCAGTGTTGTATGTTGTTCGGGATAGATGGTCTATGCCTTACCTCTATATGGTATTTTAATTTAAAAGTTGTGGGGGGAGCGAAAGTCGAGGCTTCCTTGGCTAACAAATCGGCCTGCAAATTTTCGGCACGTGGGATGAAGTGGATATTTACAGACGAGAAGAAATTTTCCACTAGATCCCAGGCACAATTTCTATATGCTCTCAATCTCGGGTGTTTGGCCTGGTATTGTCGATTCACCTGTTTGACTATCAACTCAGCATCTCCATATACTTTCAGGTGCTTTATTTTCAGTTTCTTGGCAGCTTCCAATCGTAAAACTAAAGCTTCATATTCACATACATTGTTAGTGTAGTCTATATCCCATTGAAGCCTATAAGAAAAAGGGACGACAAACCTATTTTTGGGTGTCACAAAAAGTACTCTTGCACCGGCTCCTTCACATGACAGAGCACCATCAAAAAACATTTTCCAAATCCTTGTACTACGCATATTTTCGGAATCTTTTTCATCTATGTGGTTTTCTTCTGTGCAACTATCTATACCGTCATCAAACGACAAAATACAATTTTCTAGATCTTGATCAGCAATGTAAACAGGAAAATTGTTAGGATTGTGAGGATCGCTCACGGTATAGGCTAACCTTGTTTCCATGTATAACCTAGTAAGTTGCCCACCAAATATAGGAATTGTGGCATAAGTCATGTCCAGTTGAAGGGATCCCCCAAGTTTGGCTCCCCACGACCTTGATAACAGTAATCCATATTTTGGGGGGATATCAGCAATAACTACATCCATCAGAATACTTTTGACTGGGACTTGTGCAAGGGTGACTACTAAATCTTTTATCATACCTAAGCACTTGACTCTTCTCGAATCAAAAGAGTATAGATCTCCATAAGGTCGGGTGATCTCAAGGCCTAGTCTATCCATAATAGATTTGGGCATCACATTATGTGAAGCTCCAGAATCTAGCATGCAGTTATGCAGCAGTCGATCATGCACATTTAGGTTGATATAGAAAGGGGCAACAATGTCTCTGGTGCCCTCGAAATGTGGACCGAAAGTAATATTTGGCTTGTCATCTTCCAAATTTATCACGTCAGATTGGCTTTCTTGGTTTGAACAACCTATCACTTTGGTTATCTGTTTACGATATGCAAGATTCTTTGCCAATTCAACAAGGGGGATAGGTATTTTGATTCTATTTATCTCATTTTCAAAACTAAAACCGCCACCACCTTTGTTCGTTTCTCTGGTTGAAATCTCAGACTCCCTCTTCTCCAACTTATTTGTCTGAGTTGATTTATTACTCGTGATCTTAATTACCGGTGTTTGGGTATCAACCATCTTGATCTCCTTTGTTTGAGTCTCAACCTCTTTCGTCTTTTGATCCAATGAATCAGTCCCTTTAGGTGTTTCAGTCTCCTTTGGGGTGGGCACATATACCTCACCTCTAGGGAAAATTTTCCTAGGTTGAGAAATCAATGCAGACTTGTTTTTAGACCTCAGGTTATACCTAGGTTGGACTTCAACCATTATTGAATCAGTTACTTCTTGATGGTCTGAGAGGTCGATGTTGTTTATGTCAACCTCTGCATCTGGGGGTTGTTGTGAGCTTAAAGATTTCTCATAATCTTCTTTAGTTATATAAGGTTGAGTGCAGTGGTCACCCAGATTTGTCACATCTTCTTCCAAAACTTTGAAATCTTCCAGATCATTCCCTCCTATAAAATTTTCATTTTTTAAAGGGGTTTGAATTTTCTGATCTTCATTTTTAGTTTGTCTTTGTGGATTTTGAAGGTTGGGGTTTCTCTTGAATTCTCTTTTAATGAGAGGATCGGTTTTCGATTGATCCAGTTCCATCCTAGAAATTTTATTCGACAATTCCTTGATTATCCTGGCCATATCATCCATTTTGTCGTCTATAGATCTATTAGATCTTGAGGGTCCCGCTTGTTCCCTAAAACGTTTGGTTTCTCTGTTCCCCATTTCTATCTTAGCTTTCAACTTACCAGAGGCCATCATGTTAGACTCAATTTCCACAGCATCATCCTGCATTCGGGTCAAGGTAGCCCCCCACCTTTCTCTTAAGAGAAGGGCGAAGTCGGGTTCGAAAGCTCCTGCAAAGGTTACTTTGGTTGATCAAAATCTGGACCAGGGGTCAAATTTTAGCTCAAAAATAAATGTTCTCGGAATTGCCTCAAAACGAATGTGAGCGTAGCCCTCGTCGTCACAAACCCAACGCAACTCGTTTCGTCTCAAACGGACATCAGGAGCGAGAGATATCGCGATCTGTCCGAATCGCCAAACAGTAAAAAAAAATGGATGTTGACTGGGTAGTCCGTACAGTCCATACGGATGCTGACATGGCATGTTCGTATGATGACATGGCACATCCGTATGCTAAGGTGGTAGATGTTGACATGGCAGTTTTTGATTGGTTGACAGTGAGCGAATCAGATTACGACACGTGGCAGATTTTGGGCAAATTGCATGGTGCCACGTGGCCCAATCATGGGCTGCCACGTGGTACCCTTTTATTGACTATTGGTTTTTGGTTTGATTAAAAAAAATTGTAGTCAACCGGATTCGAACCAGTGAACTCCCCCTATGCCAAAGCTTTCGTAACCTCCGACTTGCCAACGCGCCATTGTATTAGTTCTTGATTAATATATGGTTTCATAAATATTTAAGTCGAGTTAATGTTTGAAATGAATGGGGGGTCGGGCCGGGGCTTAGCCCCGACCCGAGGTTTAATTGTGTTAACATAGAACCGTAATCATATGTATATTGCACGGGAATTATTACGGAGCCCATCCCTCATATGTAACCATAATTATATTATATGGTGTGCGCGGTTCCAATGGTTATGACCATCGACCATTGGTTGTGTTGTAACGGTTCCAGCCATGACCTCCGTGGAATGGCACAGACTTTATGTTTTGGTTCTATTTTATATTTCCATATTCCCATGACCGGAGCAGGGAGTTGGTTCGGTTGGCACGGTTTTGACCGTTAGCCCCTTTTTTCCAACACGCGCGGTCATATGACCCATGTGCCCAGGTGCTAGGCGGTTAGGGGCTGGAGGCACCCTAACCGTTCTACGGTTTGCACCATTGGCACGGGTGCACCCGGTGCCGGGTTTTTACGCCTTAAATGGCGTGTGTGTTGGGTTCATCCAACAAGGGTGCATTTTGGCGAACCAGTTTCAGCAAGCTTGACAGAGGAAAATGGAGGAGGCCTAACTTCTTCATCTTTTGGTCGATTGAGGTGCCGTAAAAGCCAAGCTAGGGGTTTTTGGACATCTTGGATCCATTGGTGTTGTTATCAAGGCCATTTGAATACTTCTTCTGCAATGTTTTCACCATTGAAGTTTCATCAAGCTCCAGGGATCTTGAAGCCCTCATTGATCGAGGACATGGTTTGGTGAGCCTATGTTTGTTTTCTGTGATTGAATAATCATTTTTGGATAATTGATATGCTCTGAACAAATTGGGATAGGTTTCAGAGGCTGTTGAGGACTTTTACAGGTGTTTTTTCCAAAGAGAAGCTCAGGGAAGCTTATGACCACATGTAGAAGAGGTCATGCCCGGATGAGCCATGATCCGTTTTCAAAGTTCTATTAGTCATTCTTGGGGTTTTTATGTGTTCTGATATCAATGGTACACTCTGTTTTTCCATTGGAGTTGAGAAGCAGCTTGTAAAAGAACTTTTTGACTAATTAATCCCAGAGAGCCAAGTCCATTGATGGAGGCTCAAGGAGATGTAGCCCGGAGGGGGGTGAACTCCTTTATCAACTTGTTCTTGTTGTG
>JZKD02S2377017.1:117380-139464 GCA_000966675.3 Picea glauca
ACATAAGTTTATATTGCATATTTTAACACATGAAGCAAGGTCCTGTAAAGTTTATTTTAATGAAGTAGAGGGTGCTTGCATAGCATAACAAGTCAGCCTTCTATTTTCAGATCATTGGTTGTAGGTTGGGAGGGTTTGACTTCGGCTGGGATCTTATTATACAGTTTATTAAATCTTTGGGTAAATTCCATAATTGTTTCTGAATTCCTTTTCTTTAAAGATCCGAACTCGGTTAGATAATATAAGTGGTATTTCCTCTCACCCCATTGTCTAATAAAGGTATCTTCTAAGGCATCATAAGATAGGATAGACCCTGCAGGTAGGCTTCGAAACTAGGTTTGTACCTGTCCTTCAAAGGTTTGCACAAATAATCTGGAATAAATGTCTTTGTGTTCCAGACCTAGGATATCAGCGAACTGATAGAAGAAATTTATATGTTCGGCCCCCGTCAAATCCCCTTCCCCTGTAAATTTTGGTAAATTTTTTATATAATTTTTAGGAAGATCATGAAGAGGCGCGGGTAGAACTAAAGGTGCCTATCTCGCAGCCACTTTAGTAAAAACTCTGGGGGGCGGGGGAGGTGCTTGGCCTCCTGCTCCTCCTCCAGCGAACGCCATTGGTATTACCTGGTGGGAATAGGGTGTGTTATATAGCGGGTTTTGGAAGACTAAAAATGGATTCTTAGCTTCTTCGGGAGATAAGAGAAGTGAAGATGAGTGAACAGAGACGCAAGGACTTGGATCCTCGGATTTGCAGGAGACATAGTCAGGGGATCCCGCAGGTGTAGCATTTGAGTATATAGTATACTCTTCGCGACTTGGTGAGGTCGGGAAGTCTGAAAGGAGAGTCAGCGAGATATCAACTACTGATAAATTTACTGACGGGTTTTTACCTTGTATCCGACAGAGGTTTTCGGAAGGATTTCAGTTTTAACCGCAGAGCTGAATAAAAATGAATTAGTGGTTTCAAGAGGTGTACTATGCGAAGTTGAAGGTTCACAAGCACTTTTGGTCTTGGGCTACAGGTGTTTAAGTTGATAGATTGCAGTAGTCGGCTTAAGAGAACCTTTGGCTTTTAGTATTTTTTCAGGGTCTGAAACAGGCATGGTCTGCTTGTTTTCTGGGTTTTGTCGGGTATTCCTTCGATCGGATGCCAACTTACTTATACGTAGATTCGCCAAATGAAATATAATAAAATCCTTTTAGAAAGTGCTCACTCTTTGTTCACTATCAAAGGGTGAAACTTGAAAATATGTCGTTCTTCCCAGGTAAAAGGTTTCGTAACTTCGTCCCCGGCAACGGCGCCAAAAAGATGTTGTTCCAGAGTCTGTACTTAAGGCTTTAAAAATTACAGTGTCTAGGCATCTGAAAGTTAGTAAGATGTAACAAGGAGAAAGGTATACCTTCGAAAAAGGAAGCAAGGGTTGATTTCTAGGTTGTCGTTTCCTGGCTTCCAACTGTTCCTGGATGTTTATATCCCTTTCAATTGCAGCCCATGAACATTCAAGTTCTACCCGGGTGTTAGCCATTTTAAGTATGGTATCAAAGAGATTTAAAGAAATATGGGTTTGATCTGTCAAACCGGGTCCAATATTGGGTTGTCTTACAATAGGGACAGTCATAGAGGAACAGAAAAATTTAAGGAAATCCGAAAAGTTTTATGCTGTATCAATTTTGATTTTATAAAAGAGAACTTTAGAAATCAATATTAAAAGCAAAATACAAACCAAAGGCCTTTTTCCGTAACTGTGTTATATTTGAAATAAATGGTGTATGAATTATGGGAAAAACATTAAGTTGTCTATAGAATAAGGCTCCTATCGAGAGAGAATCTCACTCTGTAAACAAAAGAAGAAAATAAGATAAGAAATGGTTCGATGAAGCATAAAATATGGCAACCTAAAGATTTATAGGTCTTGTACCTGCTAGTAGCCGATACAGAGGAAAAACTGTAAAAAATAGATAGCTAAATATTAATCACTGCAGTAGAAGTGTTACTAAATTGCAATGCAACATTCATCAGATGTATATAAGTGAAATAAGAATGAAAATGAAATAACAGAAAGAACAAACTCATAACACAGTAGTGACGGAATTAGGAATCTCCGGATTGTTTTGTATTAAGTCTCGAAAGAGAGAGTCTCTATTACAATTGATCAAAAAGGTCTATCCCTTTTTCTTTCTTCAAAAAGTATATTTATACAAAATTCTTTTGTGCTGGAATCTCAATAGTTCCAGAGGTTTTCGGTTACAATCAAGGAGTCGAAACGGTTCATTTCCTTATCTTTGTTCTCATTTGGTACCCGAAACCTGCCTCTTCGCATCCTCCATGCAAATAATGCACTTCTCCACCAGCTGTGATATCAACTTAGATGGCTCTGCTTGATTATTTGCCTCAAAAATATAGCAGTCTTTCATCAATAGTGATAGCTTTCCCTCCACCTACTGATCTTTGGCATTGATAGAGCACAACAGTGTACTCGGTTTAATTAGCCATTTGTCTATTAGCACTATGTCGGTTTGAGTTATTTGTGATATTTCGGCTAATTCTCTTTCTTCATTTTCCTTGATATTTAGCATATCTTTAGTTTTATTGATCTGACCCAGTATCTCCATGCCACTTTCACCATTGGAACCCAAAAAAATCTCACTTAACAAACCGAAAATTTCTTCACAAGATTTCCTCAGCTTCACAGCTTGTTGTTTTCCTTCAGATATATTTTTCTCCCATTCTTTCAACAAGATATTACCCCTGGTCTGTTCTACGATGGGAAAACTAGAACTACTGCTTGCTTCCCTTCTCGTTGTGGCTATAATAGCCTCCTGGAACGCCACCTAAGCTGCTTCGACATCCCTTTCTTTAAGAGAGAGGTTTTCCAACACCTGGTCAATGAGTTGGAAGTTGCATTGAATTGTTTCCACTTTTGCAAGCAAACCTTGTTGCACCACCGATAACCTTTTTCTGATCTCTATTGCTTGGGATTGAAAGATATCGATATAGATTACTTGGCTTTCGGCGAATTCTAGCTTGGCCCGAAGTTGGTCTATTAATTCTCCCTACTGGCTTCTCTGAGTTTGACTTGTCTAAACCTTCAACTGTGTCTGTTCGAGATCGATTTTAAGTCACTCGATTTCTTTTTGATCCTTTATTCTTACTTGCTCTAAAGTCGCACTTGCCTGATCTTTAACAACATCCTCTGATGTAGATAGTTTAGCCTCTAGTGTCTTGATCAAATGATTCTTTCATTTTAGCTGATCCTTTAGGGTCCCGACTGAATATTGATTCGTCGTGGCAAAAGCACCCAATGTTCCTGCTATTTGTGTCGTGAACTCTACTTTCTTCATATATTTCCCATCAATTAAAACTTTATATTTCTTAGAGATGGTACCTGCCTCTTGGTAGAATTATTGTCTCACAACCACTTTCCTCTTCTTATCAAAGAAGAATTCATTCGGAGGTATCTCTTCAACTGCTATAGGTGTCAATTTTTCGCCCGAAATCCAACCTGCGTCCGGGATTTCCTTTGCAGACTGTAGGGGGGTAATGGAGGTGATGGGATTGCCAACCTATTTAGAAGATTTCCCGAAAGTAATGACTGAAATCGACTCGTTTGGAGGACCGGAAGCCTCGCCTTCTGGTTTCGGTCCCCCTTCTTTCTCTTCTTTATCATGTTATCCTTCTTGGCCAGGCGCTGAACCTTTAGAGCCTTCGGCCTTTGTTTTCTGCACCTCTACAGTCGTCAGATTCTCACCCTGTAATACTGGAGGGAGGCAACTCCACCTATGCTATTGAAATCTGACAACATCATCCCTCTCTTCGGGCGACAGGGCTTCTATTCGAGCCAAAACCTCGTCATAAGATTTCGCGCCTTGAAAAATATCATCGTGAGGCGAATTCTCGTGCTTAAATCTTTTGAGGCCACAACTAGTCAAATGATTACTCACGATCCTGTGTGGATTGTGTTTCTTGAATTCGATATGAACCAAATTTATATCTTCTAAGGTTGTTGCCTCGGCCTTTGCATGCCCGAAGTCTAATAATGAATAGGTGTCTAAATGAATAGGAAAAGGTGGCCATACCTTTTTTGAATACCCTTTCAGTTCTTTACTTATACCGCCAATTACAGTTTGCCTGGCGATCTCTCGACAAGCCAGCCTGTCGGGTATAAGTAAGGGTAAAGCATGCGGAGGGACTGAAGCGTCGAACACCCTGATGTACGAAAATTCTTTCTCCACATACCAATCGGCCACTCTGCTTAAATTTGTCGTGGTGCTATCCGATATCCTGGGTGGCGGGTTACCGAAGATGGCAACATGCATTGGTACCATCACCGAGTTGAAGATTTCGTATACGAAATCTGAAGCCTTGTCCTCCCAAAGATTAGAATGATATAGATGGATTGGCTCAGCATCTAATGGAGCCCAGCTCCAATTCATCAAGGGAAAAGGTGTCATGGAACATACCGTGTCATTGAGATATGCAGACATAAAAAATGAAGCAGCTTTCCCGCTCTCTTTCTGCGTCCGATACTCTGTAACCTGGCTGGTCAGGCTATCTGATAACATTTTAACCCAGTCGAAAGAAGAGCCTTCTGCTACTGAGTATATCAAGGGCACCCATTGGAGGAAAAAATGTGTGGTGTCTTCCCTCCCGTATATTCTACAGGTCATCATCACTACGTATTTGAACTATGGTTCCAAAGACGATATGGAATAAATTCCATTGTTGTCTACCCTGAACTTTGTTGGGTGTGAGACCCAATCCTTGATCAAATCAGATAAAATTTTCACGTATTGTTTGCATTCCTTCTTTTTAAAACCATCTAGAAACTCTACATTGTATGAGAAGTCTGACGTGGGTGGTAATTTGTACATAACCTGTAAGATTTCTAGTCTGAAGGTTCCAACAGTGACCCCATGCTTGCTAATGATGGTTCTGGTAGGGATGTCTACATGATCTAGCGTCCATCGAATCATGTCATAGTAAGGTAGAAGACGTGGTCGGGCCACTACTTTGTGCATCTTTGCCTGGATGACGGTCTTGTATTTGGTAGTCATTTCGCCTGTCTCATTGTCACTGGAATTGTCCG
Organism: Picea glauca; assembly: GCA_000966675.3. Lineage (NCBI taxonomy): Eukaryota > Viridiplantae > Streptophyta > Pinopsida > Pinales > Pinaceae > Picea > Picea glauca. Next base: position 122,470 of record JZKD02S2377017.1, read on the forward strand.
AGTAGTTCACCAAATATGATTGCAACACCTCTTAGACGTATGACCAGGTTCGTACGCAATCAACGCTTCGAAGTGAAGTATCTAAAATATTATCAGAACCTTGTCCTGAAACCTCTGCGCTTGCCTTGGATACTTTTCGCGGGGCCATGACAGGGGATTGTAACTTTGCTCTTATGCGATAAAAATGCGTATACATATAGAAGTTAGCTTACTGAGAAAAACTTCTCTGTGCGGGATAGAAATGAAATTTTATGAATAAAATAGGAAGAAAAAGATCTATATCTTCGACTATTTAACACATCGATGTCCTTACGAGCAAAACGGTCCAATCATATTTAGATAGAGATTTTGGAAATAAAAACCATATCCTTACTTTGTCGTTTCGCCTTATTTTCAATTAATGCCATGAAATTCGACGGTTCGTGGGACAAGATGGCGTAGGGAACATTTGAAATTACCTCATAAACTACGCATTATTATCATTTACATTAAACATTGATTAGGATGGATTGGCTTCCTTAATCAGGATTTAAATCAACATTTCAGTATTCGTCGTATCAGGACTTTTAACTTTGACCTTTCGAGCCTCTAAAACCCGAGATTGCAATGATTAGATTTAGTTAAGTGAGGACGTAATTAGATTAAGTGTTTTATTAATCATGTTTTAATTTATATCGCGACTTTGCGGCTCATGGCTTTGAGGGTATAGTTTCTGGGCAAAACGTATGTCGAGTCGCGAAATCCCGAGAGGCTTTAACCATGGTCAGACTAAACACTCTGGACGTTAACCCGAGTTACTTATGTGAGGATCTCGCGGCTTCGTCTTTCGAGGTTATGACGGTAATGTTTTAGGAGAGAGTAAACACCGAGATGTGAAATCCCAACAACATTTGACTAGGGTTTACATGGTCCCACTCTTAGCTTTCACCTGAGGTAAGCTTTTGAAACTTTTTGCGACCTCACACATCGGGGTTTGTAAATCTTGTGACTTGTAACTCCCGAAGAGCGATATTCCGAGGTACGAAGAGCAACAACCTTCATTTCACGATAAAAGTGGTAACTTATGAAACATCACATCTCCCGCTATTTCGAATGTTGAGACTACTAATATTTTCAGTAGGTGAATGTCACGAAGCAAAAAAGAACTTAAGAACCGACATTTGACCTTTAAAAAAGATTTGAACCAAATGAAAAAGGCGGCTCCAACAGCTTCCACCATATTTCTTTAGCCACATTTACCATTGACATTGTTATGCGCCCTCCATCATTCCAAGCATGTATACTATGGATGTTGGTATATATCTGAGGGAGACGAGGCTAAAGCAATGCAGTGGTCATCAAATAGTGGGTATGTATCCTAGAAAACCATCACCCTCCAAAAATTGTTGGCATTTTATTTAATACTCTTAGAATTGGCGCCTATCAAGAAATCCAAACTCCAAATGGACATCGCTTGCCACTGCAAACTACAAATAATTATGAATTCGACACCATTCCACCTTTCCATTCCTTCACATGACGTCGACATCATTACGTCTTTCCACATGGTTTTGTAGAAAGACGGGATTGTGTTACTTCACATGGAAGTAAATAGTCATACGAATCTTGCAGCCTTTATAATCATTATTGGCCATCTTCATGGCTCTACGAAAACCAACGAAATATACTCATGGTATGTCATTCATGCAATAGTAAACACAATGAGTTGTCCAACCTCGAAACTCTCTATTTGTACATGACTATTTATACTCAGATAAGAATGTGTGGTGATCTTGAAGAAAGCGAAACCATCAAAGTCCAACATTAGCAAAGAAGAATCCATGGCATTGAGAAACCTTTGCAAAAACAGAGATATAATGATCATGAAGGAGGATAAGGGGAATTCCATTGTTATCATGGATTTGAATGAGTATCATAGAAAAATGATGGAGAACCTAACATTGAGTGGAAGTTACAGGAAGCTCGAGAAAGATCCAAGCAACAAAATCATAAGAGATATCACTAAAACAAATGCAAACTCATCTTTAGATGAAGATGTGAAAAAGAAAATAAATCCAAAGGTTGCTACCATCCCACGCATCTATGGACCACCAAAATTTTACAAAGAAGGGTATCCTCTTAGAGCTATTTTCAACACAATAAACTCTCCTTCTTATAACCTTGGAAAGCTATTGGAAAATAGATTCAAACCTCTAGTTGGACATACTAGATCTTTCATCAAGGATTCCTCTCACTTTGTCAAAGGGATCAAGTCCTTTAAGGTTAAAGAAATGGATATCATGGTAAGTTTTGACGTGGTATCCTTATATACTAAAATTCATGTAGATTATGTTATTAATGTGATTAGGAGGATCAATGATGATGAAACAACAAAACTAGTTGAAGTCTACCTAAAGTCCACATATTTCAGTTTTCGTGGTGGCATATATGAACAAACCCACGGTGTTGCTATGGTTTCTCCTCTTTAGCCAATCATTGAAAACCTTTACATGGAGGATTTTGAAGAAAGAGATATCAACACTACACCTCACAAACCGAATCGTTGGTTGGGGTATGTAGATGATACCTATTTTATTTGGACCCATGGAAGAGAAAACATGGACATCTTCTTAAGGCACATGAACAACCAATCTGACTTTATTAAGTTTACTATGGAAATAGAGAATGACAAAAATCTTCCATTCCTAGACATTCTCTTCTCTAAAAACACTAATGAATCCCTCTTTCATCAAGTCTATAGAAAAAAGACTCACACTGGCAGGTACCTACAAGTTGATTCTCACCACTATCCTGCTCAGAAGATGGGTGTTATAAACACCTTACTTACTAGAGCCAAGCGGATCTCTGATAATGAACACATTGATCATGAACTTGAACACCTTAGTAAGGTATTTAAAAGAAATGGTTACACTAATAAACAGGTTGAGAGGATCATCAAGCACAGGGAGAAAAATCAAACAAAAGATGACATATCCAAAACTATCACGCTTCCTTACATCCAAGGCACCACTGATAAAATGGCCAAAATTCTTATGAAAAAGAAAATTAGAGTTTCCTTCTCTCCTCTCGACACCTTGTGAAAAATTCTCGATCATGCTAAAGACATGATAGATCCAAATAAAGTTAAAGGTGTTTACTCAGTCCCTTGTGATTGTGGCAAAGTTTATATCAGTGAAATTGGCAGGACCTTTCAAAATAGATTTAAATAACAAGGTGATGACATATCACATGGTTGCAGAAGGAAATCCGCTCTCGTGGAACACTCTAACGAATCCAAACATAAAATTTTCCTTGAAAAAGCCAACATCGTTGAGAAAATTGATCATTACACTAAAAGAAAAATAAGAGAGGCCATGGAAATTGAAAAGCACCATGTAAAATTGAATAAAGATGATGGATGGAGATTGAGAAAAAGTTGGTGCCCTGTCATAAACCACATTAAAAACAATGGTAACCCTAATATAAATAACATGTAAAACCAAGCTCACTCATGAGTTTAAAAATGAAACATTGGTTTTACCAATATTTATGGTTAGTGTTTCTACCATTCAAAAGCTTGAGAACTTGTCTCCTGACGATGGGCTGAGATGGCAAGCCCAAAACGTTGAGAAATTAAAAAACAACTCATGAACTTGTCTTTGAATATTTATACTCATTCTAAGGACATTGATAGAAATTTTGCAGATGATGATTAAGGGGTCATAACATGAGATGGTTGCCTCCAAACTGACCTGGCTTTTTTAGGCCATCAATTCCATCAGTAATTGGGCCACCAGAAAGTGTGCCCCACTTTCTTGGTCACTCAGGATGAGGGGGCACTCCTTAATTAGTATTGTAGTTAGTTTCAGATATTTCTATTGTAGATAGTAGTTCGCTTCAACACTTTCTATTGCAAGCATTTAGTGCTCTTTTAGCAAATACTATTGTAAGAATTTAGTTAGTTGTTGCAAATTCTATTGTAATTAGCTAATAACGAGAAGGAAAAATGTGTCTTGCTTATAAAAGGCACTCCTCTCTCACTCAAGAAAATGTGATGGTTTGTTCTAATTCTTCTTCTCCATTTTCGTGTATATTTTATTTTCTTTGTTTCACGTTATCTAATTTCTATTCTTCATTGCGCATTTTAGTTTTCTGTGTGTTTTTTCAGATCTAAATTCCAAATCAATTGGTATCAAATCCTATATCCAAGTCATCTTTTTCTCAGCCACAAAATTTAAAAGAGAGGCCATCCAACAATTTTTTTTTCTCAGAGCCAGACATCCTTCTCAGGACTTCTAGTGCACCCTCCTTAGGGCTTCTAGCACGTTCATTCTTCACCATTATCCACATGCCCTCTTCAGGGTACTGGGTGCCTTCTCAGGGCCCTCAAGAGTTCAATGATTCTCAACGCAACATCTAGTGACAGATTGGCATCTATGGTGAATGAAAATTATGTTGTCATGAAGAGATCCATCAACAAAGCATTTTTCATCCACTACCATAGCTTCAATTATGGATTTAACGATGGCTCTCCAAGAGATACTCTTTCTACAACAATGCAGATCTCCAACACCCATGCAACTCGATATGCGCTTCTAATTATTGAATTTTGTGGGACAAATGAATGGTGAAACATCAACTCTTGGCTTCGTAGTCTTTCCACAAACTTATGTACATGTCCTAAGATGACATAAGACATGAAGCTTCAGATCATTAGTCTACAACTCGAGGGAATTGCGCAAACATGGTGGGACACTCAGCTGGAGAATTCTTCCTAGGTCATGGACATAAGCGACCCAATCGAGTCAGAGACGCCACAAATTAAAATGTGGAAGGGATTTCTCCATACACTCGGTGATCGCTTTAATCCCTCGGGATATCGATAGAACCTCTTTTCCAAATGGTTACAGCTTCGACAACTCACCCATGAGTCAGTATAGAGCTAAATAGATGTCTTCTACAAGTTGTGCATCCAACTACACATTTCAGATTCGAAAGAGGTATTTATTGTCAAATTTAATTATGGTTTGTTAACAATTTTATGTCATGAAGTCAATTTTTTTGAGTCTCCTTCCTTGGACAAGGCCTTTCTTCGGGCCTTGGTCATGGAGTGTAAAGTGGCTCCTCAAATACACTCTCCCCTAACCCAATATGGTCCTTCTACTACTGGTCCTTCGCATATTGATCATTCCTTGATTTCCCCTACTTCCCCATCCACACCCAAAAATGTGCCCTGGTGTACCTTTCATATGACCAACTCACATGCATTTGCACATTGTCGGGCACTTAAGAACATTCACACCAACCAGACTCTATTTGCAGAGGTCGCTCATCCATATTCCCCTGACCATCTTGAAGTAGTCTCTCTTGAAAATCCTACCAAAGTAGACCCTTGTATGATCATGATGACCACTAATGAACTCAACATCTCTAATAAATCCCTCTTTACACATAATTGTCATATTAAGCATGAGTTGGCTACTCTCATCTTGGAAAACGGAAGCCAAAAGAACCTCGTGGCCTAGAACTTGGTCACACACATGAACCTCCCCGCCACTCTGCACCCAGACCCACACCAACTCGACTAGGTACAAAAGGAAGGCCCTCATCTACTATCTCCTAGTGTTGTGTTGTTACATTTGTGATTAGCCCTTTCCAGGATAATGTGGTGTGTGATGTATCTCCTCTTAATTGTGTTGATTTGTTACTTGTCTTTCCCTACCAATAGGCCTGAAACATTATCTATCATGCTAAATATCAGCAATACCACTTGCAACATGAGGGGCACACCTATGTGCTTACTTCTTCTACTATTAAATCCATTGAGCCTATTACTGACCACGTGTTTTTTAATCAAGTTAGTTTGAACCAATGTGTCTCTTTATGCTTAGTTCGGCCCATTAACCTAGACAACCGGAATAACCCTATACCTCTGGCCATGGATCCCCCACTCCAAGAATTTGCAATGTCTTCACACAACCCATGGAACTGCCCTTGTTTCACTCTATTGAGCTCACACTTGATTTGATTCCTAGTGCTTCTTTGCCCGACACCTTATTCTATCACATCACTCCCCAAGAGGCCACTAAGATGGAACACCCAATCGGTCAACTTTTGAACTTAGGCGATATTCCACCTTCATTGTCTCCATGTGCGTCCCCGGCCTCTGGTATCCCAAACAAGGATGATTCGGAATGGAACCTAGTGACCCACTACCGTACCCTTAATAAATCCAATGTTAAAACTCGTTACCTCCTACCCTGGATTGAGGAATTATTGGACCACTTACAAGGGGATTATTCCTTCGCACAAATGGATTTGACAACTGGCTACCAGGAAGTTCGCATGATTGTATCAAGTTGTTTGGGTAAATGCATGATCATTTATCTTGATGATATCTTGGTCTTCAGTAATTTTTGGGCAGAACATCTTCAACCCGTCTATAGCATCCTTGAGCTACTGCGGAAACATACACTTCAAGTAAAGAAATCATATGTTGGACACACATCATTTCCACATTTGGGACTCATACTAGACACAACACGGAGTCGATCATATCCGACTTGGGTATAGTTTTTGGCACAATGGCCAACACACTCTAATTCCCATGACCTCAAGATTTTTTTTCCAAAGTTTTGGCACCACTTTTCTCAGCTTTCGCTTGCATTATACTTTGCATAGGTTCTCCGTTTGTCGAATTGGAATCATCCCTTTGAGATTAAAAAGGATGCATTTCAGTTTTCCAGTGGGGCAATACTTAAATAGGGAGTTCATTTGATGGCATTCCATTTAGAGACCCTTTCTCCTTCTGACTTGACACATCATTGGTAGGAACACCAGTCAGCTTAGCATTTTATCCATATTTTTACTCAACGCTATACTCAAGAAGCAGTTTCCTTACGAGCAGTCTCAAACCATGTGAAACATAGGCATGATAAGAATCTCACTCCATTATTCTTTCAGTTAGGAGATCATGTATGGCCCTTGCTAGACAAGTACCAATTCAAATGCCAACATCATTTGCAGCGCAATTTCCCTCATTTGATGGTGAAAGCAGGGACACTTTCAGATGTAAACAAGGAGGAATTGGGCCACCATGAAGTGTGCCCCACTTCCTTGGCCACTTGGGACGAGGGGGAACTCCTTAATTAGTATTTTAGTTAGTGTTGTAGTTATATTCAAATATTTATATTGTAGACAATAGTTTTCTTCGCACTTTCTGCTGCAAGAATTTAGTACGCTTTTAGTGATTATTGTTGTAAGAATTTAGCTAGTTGTTGCAACTTCTATTGTAATTAACTAATAATGAGAAGGAAAAGGTTTCCTTGCTTATAAAATTGTGTTCCTCTCTCACTCAAGAAAATGTGATAGTTATTTTCTCTTCTAATTCTTCTTCTCCATTTTCGTGTATATTCTATTTTCTCTGCTCCGCGCTATCTAATTTTGTTCTTTATTGAGCATTTTAGTTTTTTGTGTGTTTTTAAAATCTGAATTGTAGATCAGTAAGGCATTGATTTGGCACAAGGAACTTGCAACCTTGTGTTAGTCAAGTAATTGAGAGCCAAAACATCAAAAATTAGGTGATTGGCTCCTGAGAACCACAAAACTCTATTCAACTAGTTATTACCACCTCCAAAACAATCTCATTTGCAAGGATGACCATGACCTGAACAAAGGAGAGAGAAGAATAAGTCTACCGGAAATTTCCAAAAATAAACTTGTGACTATTCTTAAGATAAAAACAATATAACAAAGTTGATATTGAAATGTGGCTCGGGGTTTGGACAATGCCCTATGAAAAAATTTCACCTCTTATACCATGGGGATTCTCTGGAGATAGTAGCATTCTTGCTCTCAAGAATCGTTTTAATAACACATTGGGGTCTATAAAAAACACTACGAGGCTACGAAAGGTATTCCTAACTTGCATCAAGTCCTCTACATTATCTGATAAGGGGAGTAAGGTACATAAGGCTTGAGGAAAGCTTGTATTATCATTGTGGAGGAACATAAATGCCTCCATCCCACAAATGAATGAGTACAACATTCAAATTATGTTTGGTTTCACCATTATTCTTTTTAGCATTGTCTTATTTATGCTTTTACTATTGTTTGTTTGTCCCTACTTGGGTATTTGACCTTTACTAATTCAGTGATTTGTCTTGTGATGTGAACAAGCTCATGGATTGGGAGCACAAGATCATGAAGATTGGAAAAATTCATGCTTGTGGGCATGATGCACATGTCACTATGCTTCTTGGAGCTGCCAAATTGCTTAATAAACACAAAGATAAACTCAAGGTGTTTTGTCGGCATGTATAGATGCAAGTGATAAAGAGTTCATACTTTAAACTAAAGGATGCTCGTTATGTTAACAAATTATATGTACATCTCTTTTAGATGGATTCAAAACAAATTATATTTACATCTCTTTGAGATGGATTCGAATTTGTTTTCATTTAAATATAAAATTTGCCCAGATTATATGCTTTTCATTATGGCCATATGTCATATATTAGACCTACTTAATATGTTGTTTACATTCTTAGCTATAATGTAAATGTGTTTGGTTGTTGTATGCTTTCATTTCATATGGTTTCTTGATTAATACAAATGCCAATTTGGTTAATGTAAATCGCCTTTGCTCAAGTATAGGCGCATCAAGGAATTTGACACTTAATTTTTTCAAGTTAAAACTCCAACTTAACCATAGAGTGAAAGAATTTATTGAACCTTGTAAATTGGTAAAAGTTAAAAAGTAAATCTTAAACGTTGCGTTGGTTTTTTCTACTCCTCTCCGAGACCTAACATAACCTTTCTACTCCTCTCCGAGACCTGACATAACCACACGCAACAGTACTATAAAATGTAAAAAATTAATAGTGAAGAGGTAAATGTTAAAACTTAAGTAACCTTGTTTGGATTTGCAAAACTATGCTCCATGGAAATTGATAAGCCACCGTAGTAAATTCTTAATCGTATTATGTAAAAGTGAAATAGTAAACAAGTTAAGTAATGATAAATCGACAAATTCATAAATGAAAGGGAGTTAATGTTGGCAATCTCATCCATTGATTTGGAGGCAACAACAAGAGTATGCTAGCATCTTTAATTCTTGGCCATAATATTAGATTTTGTAATTAAAAGGTTGATCATTCCATCAATTCCAATAGACAGATGCCTATCAACATAATTATCAAGCCACGTGTATTTTGGGTAAATATGTCAGATTGGCCACATGTAGACTAACTTGGAATTCCTTCTTAATTTATATTATTAAGGTTCTAAATGTATGCTCAGACTTATGTTTAGTTTTGTGGGAGTCTCTAGAATCAAATGGATATAATATAACTTTGACACACTGCTTTTTTGAATGAATATATATTTACATTTCATTTTAAAAAATAAAATGATATAGAATGGTTTGATACAAATTTTCCTATTAATTTTTTTTAAATAATTTAATACCCTTTGACGAAGGAATAAAGGGACGCGCTAAAAGGAAAAAGGACTCAAAATTGATCAATGTGTATATCCATCGAGTGCATAATGCATTAGTAATGAGTCTAGTCACTCTATGAATGAATTTGATTAAAATTCCCCATCTTATGTTCTGAATTTGTTACACAAAGCTGATATAATGCTTCTCGACTCGAAACCTATATGTTTTGTATTTTTCTATTGTTTGTTTTGTTTCTTTCTCTACAACATTACGGTAGAGACATTTAATATATGCAAAGTTAATTTTATATTTCCAATATATTTTATTTAAATTTTGAGAAACCTATGGTGTGTGATTGTTCTCTTTGTGCTTTTATCCAACCATTGTTGGATGCACATCACATGATGGGCACTCTTTCCAATGAGATAGATGGATTGGTTTGCATGAACAAAGGTTTTTTATTAGTTTCTGTCGAAGGCAAGTAGGGACTATAGAATTCGATTGAGCGTTGATTTTGTATTAGTATGGCGTTGATTATATATTTTTTCCCCAATCTACAATGTTGGACATAGCAAACTGAAAATTTTATCTTTTATATAATAAAATAAAACCTATTCTTTATAATTTGATTGGAAGATGAAATTGAAGTCTTATTGCGGGATTTGTTCTTCTTAATGTTTGATTTTTCTCTCTTCCTAATGTTTATGTTTTCTCTTGCTAATGTTATCCCTTTGCCTTCTTGGATTAATTCCAAAGATACGATGATATTTTTCTATCTGTCTATGTTTTACTTTTAGCTTCTTAAATTAACGTTGACAAGTCATGATAGACAATGAACGTGGCTTTTACATCCTTCCCACTGCCATCTATGGATCGCCTCGCCGCCTTCAACGCCTTCTTAGTATTTATTAACCACCCCATACCCAGAGTACACAGAGAGAGATGCATATGAATGCTAAGCTTTGAAATACAATGGATGTTAAGCTTTGCAAGACAACGGATGTTAAGCTTTGAAAGACAACATTGTTTAAGTCCGATGTATTGTTTGATTATGCATATGTACTTTAAAAACTCTGGAATGAATCCTTGCAATGTTCCCAAATGCCAAGGAATTGTTTTTGTCATCCCACAGACCATTTGGTGAGCGATCTCCCCAAGCCCACCCAAGGCCAGTGAACACTATGATTGTCACTGCAAGTGTAATTTAAATGCTTTAAGAAACAAATATAGTGTAACTGGAGGGATCTTTTTTAGCAGCTATGTACCATGTCATTTGTTGTGATTTTAAATAAGGCTTATAAAATGTATTATGGAGTAAATGAAAGTCCTAAAAATGAGTGGGAAATAATTTGTATTTGTTCACTTACAAGTGATTGTAATAGATATGTATAATGGTCTGATACAAGAGTCCATCCCTGAACTTTCTATGCTATTGCTCATCACTTAGAATTGCTTTGAGTTTGTTTCATAAGAAAACAAACTTTCATTGTCGGCTCCAAAAGGTCGTATATGTAGATATAATTGGCATTCACTTCCTCTGTACTTCCAGGATATGCTTTCATATAACATTAGATAGGCCAATTCTCCACGAGCCTTCTGAGCCTTATATGTATGTATGTCGTCTGCTAGGTGGGTAATGATGTAATTAAGATTTGTAAGAACACGTCTTCCTGGATAATCTAACTGCTTCAATGCCTCTTGCTAAAGGATTTTCCTCAACAAGCTTAGTAGGCACTCAATCTGTCTGGGATGGATGATAATCCCAGGTCATGTTATCCCAACAATGATAGGGCATCAGGAAGCATCAACCCTGAATCAAAAGCATCCCACATCAAATTCAATACATTTGATTGAGAACACAACAACTTATAAACGTGATTACAGATGGTACTCTATTTCAACTACGGCATAACTGTATCACATACCCCTTGAGAATATGGGGAGGATGCTACAATGCTAGCCTTTGTCGTAGACATTGTAGATATGTTGCTTTTGAATTGAATAAATTCTCAACGCCCAAATGATATTTTACAGCTAAGAATCAGTCATAAACTAACAAAGCCTCACCCAGTCACGGATTAAAGACCGGTACTCAACTGAAAACAGTGGGTTGCTTGAACTACATGTTTATCTACACAGAGCAGAGCAGGGCTGCTACCACACTACTTGTCTATTGTTTAGAGCAGAGCAGGATTATTGTTTATCTACACAGAGTAGAGCAGGGTTTTATTATAAATGTAAGTCATTATTATTCCCATTATAATCCTGCCAATTACTCCCATTTCCAGACTTGCATGGCAGTTTATTATTCCCATTTCCAGCCCTGCTTATAGGGACTAAGCTACCATGCAACACTTTTTTTTTTTGAGGTGACAAATTTATGGTTCATATGTAAATATTTATTTATTAGGTAATACAATGTAAATCAACAAGTGACAAATTTATGGTTCATATGTTAATGTTTATTTATTAGGTAATGCAATGTAGATCTAACCATTGTTAGTTTTTAATTTGTAGAGGATAATATGTGAAGAGTTTGGTGACTATTTGATAAGATCTAAGCATTTAACTTTCTTGAATTAGTTGATTATGTGTTCTATTCTTTGTATGTAGATATAAGATCTAAGCATTTAACTTTCTTTACAAGTAGGTGTGCCTGGAACTATTAGTTTGGCAAAGAATCCTTCCTCATGGGTGGGTGGAGATTATTGGGAAGGCTTTATGAAAATAAATATAAATACTAAAACAAAAAAAATTATGTTTTTTTAATTTTTAGTTTTAGCATGATTTAATTTTACTATAGTTTAATTTTCATTGAAGAATTAATGTGTAATTTAATCATGACTACTATAATATGGTTAATTGATGTTGCATAAGATTTAAATATTGTATTGTGAATGGTTAAGTAAATATAAGGAGATATAGAGGTGTGGTTCTAAGTTAGCCTTGTTTTTTCCAATTAAGAATTTTTAGGAAAAATTTTGTGTATACTATGTGTGAATGTGTCATTTTTTCTTATATTTTAATATTCTATTAATATTGTTTATGTTGAAGGTTTATCAATCTCCTCCAAATTGCAATAAAACAATCAACAAGTCAACTACAACTTGATTAAGAGCTTTGAGATTTTTGTGGTGGAAATGGTTATTAGAAATGTTTGGAAAATCCACAGTACTCATTATGATTTTTGTCAATGTTTTGGGATCATTAACTACATTCATCATCAAAACAAAGGATCAAATATGAGAAGCCGACAACCTTGCAATAAATACAAAAATGCAGAGAACAAAAAACCCCAAGAGAAAATATGTCGAGTAGAGTGAGAGGAATAAAAACAAAGATAAACCCTAAAAATTAGAATACAAATGTAAACCCTAAAAAATTAATCATAAAGTTAAATATAATTAAAGTACAAAATCTAAAAATTATTGATCATTAAAAATAAAAACAACGCATCAAAAATTTATAACAATAATAAAAACTATGCTAAAACGTGATAATAAATAATATAACTAAAAATCTAAGATATAAAGAATAATAAATTATAACAAAATATAATTTTTTAAGCTAAAAACCATATCAGTATTTCACATTATATACAAAAAGACACAAATATATTTGTTCCTAGTAGAGGCCTGCCTTAAGAGGAAACTAAAGTCTCTGCCAATGTACAACTATTGTAATTGCTCTTACCATTCAGATTATACTTTATTAAAATAGGTTTATGTACAACAAAAAGGACACCATGACCACTCATATACATCTATAACAATAAAATAAAACTAGACATAACAAGTCTAACATATATTAAGTAAGAGGGGGAGGTGGACTCTCCTCCATGGCCAATTCCAAAATCACATATTTGTCGCATGCCTGCTTGTAACGTCCCTTGTCACCAACGCCTAATAAAAATGCTCTGATACCAAACTGTAACGTCCCCGTCTACCCATGTTGCACCACGCCACACAACCTCAAATTTTGTCGCACCGATACCCCTTTGTAACTTACCCAACTTACTATTGAGTGACGCTACTCCAAAATATAGTGCACAGATTCTACTCCAAAACATTGGTCTGCACAAAATACCTAAGTAACGCGCATTAACTCAAGTTAGGTCGTGCCACGCAACAATCCTCTTCTGCCACAAATTTATAATAGCGGAAATAACCCATCAAAACTGCTCACACAAGCATGTTGAGAATATAACATGATTGTTCGTATAATCCACTTTGAACATGTGAACATTACTATGCGCACAATCATTACGGCGTTACACGCAAATTCTATTCCCTTTGTGCGCGCGGACTACTTTCCTACACGCACGGTGAATCTAGCCTCTTGCATGCATGGAGTATTTCCCTACACGCACGTCCATTCTAACCTCACCTTGGAGGCTCATGACTAATATAAGAAGGTTATCATAATAGGAATAACTAACAATAACAATTATACACAACATGTATGTCTACAATACTCAATATCAACACCACACTTACGTGTGCAAGTAGCATTATACAAAATAACAACAATTACGTATATGCAATATCATACAAGCATTAAACTCATTAAGACATAGATAATTAAGCACAAAGTAAATGAGACAAACACATAAAGGACACTTATCTTTTATGAAAAGTCACCAATTTTTTGTAGAACTCATACGTTCCTCCCATCCATAGACTTTGTTGCTCATAAAATTTCATCAATAGATCACCCCCGAGCTGGGGCTTAAACTCCACTAGGGAAAAAGGAATCCTAATGCATGAATAAGGTTTGATAATCAATGAAATTTATCAGTCCAAGGTGCCAACTGTTGCAACTAGCCTAGAGCCTCGCATTCCCCACATGCATGTCCCACCCCAGGAAGTGTGACCCTTCTCTACTCATCAATCCTTCGAATGCCCCACTTCCCTTCCAGGGCTTTAGCAATAAGCTGAACAAGAAGTCTCGGAGCACTACAACTAGTTCCCATTGCATCGAGGAACAATTCCTAGCAAACTCTCACCTGGAGAGAGTCTCACGAGCCTGAAAACCCACCTCTTCGACAACAAATCTCTCACCTGGAGAGAATCTCATAGGCCTAACAACCCACCTCTTTGACAACAAATATATCACCTAGAGAGAATGCTCACGAGCCTGACAACCCACCTCTTCAACCACAACTGGTTTGACCAAGTGTTGGCCCTCGACCAATTTTTGAGGAAATCTTGGTCAGGTTTGACCACTTTTTGGACTTCCAAGTAGTGATCAAGGAAGGAGCGCCCATGCGGAGCTGAGATCACGGATCTCACTTGTTTTGTGTACTATGTGGACCCATCAATGGGGTTCATTAGGGTTTTTGTAATGGGTTATGGGATGTCGGCCCATGGGTTCTCCCATGTTTAGGCCTAATTGTAAAAGCATAAATAGATAAGAATGTATGGTGGAAGGAGAGAATTGATGTAAGAGACTTAGAGAGTGAAGTCTAAGTAGCTATGTGCAAGTAGTTTTGAGTTTCTCTGTGCAACAAAATGTGTATGTAAGGCTCTGTGCTCGAATCATAGAGGAGTTGGCTCTGTGCCTTGACCTAATTTTGGGAAGGAGGATCTGGTGCTCAGTGCGCAGTTCTCTTGTTCTTTGTGAAGCTTGGCTTTGTGTCTTAGTGCACAAGAGAATATGAATGTAAGAGATTGAAGAATAATAGAGAAGAAGAAGCAGTTGGTGGACGTAGCCCCACACTGGGGTGAACCACATATATCTTGTTTCGTCTGGTTGCTTTGTGTTGTGTTGTTTATATTATGAATCTGCTTTTCTTATTACGTATGATAGATAGATCCATAGATGTTTAGTGCTTCACATGTGTTAAGGATGAATGAATGTTAGATCTAACTCGTCACTATGTGCTAAGTGGTTGAAGCGCTTAATCTTTATTGTTACTGTGTCGATATATCTTAGGGTTTGTTCTGCAATGTGAATAAAGCTAATGAACTAATGCATATCATATTCTAAGTGTTATTAAAGTATTTGGTGAAGTGTTGTGATCACAGATATGTGTGCCAGCTTGGTTACATATTACACATGAGTCCTGTAAACCCCCCTTCCTCTACCTCGGGTGAGACTACATCTGCTTCGCAAATGTTGTAGAAAGGGCTGGTAGTTAGGGTTTTGTTGGTGCGTTGTTAAAGCGTTGAACCCTGGGTCTGCCCCTGTGCCGCGATCTCACTTATTTTGTGGACTATGTGGACCCAGCAAGGGGTTCATTAAGGTTTTTGTAATGGGTTATGGGATGTCGTCCCATGGGTTCTCCCATGTTTAGGCCTAATTGTAAAAGCATAAATAGATAATAATGTATGGTAGAAGGAGAGAAGCGATGTAAGAGACTTAGAGAGAAAAGTCTAAGTAGCTAAGTGTAAGTAGTTTTGAGTTTCTCTATGCAACAGAATGTGTATGTAAGGCTCTGTGCTTGATAGAGGAGTTGGCTTTGTGCCTTAACCTAATTTTGAGAAGGAGGATCTGGTGCTCAGTGCGCAGATCTCCTGTCCTTTGTGAAGTTTGGCTCTGTGGCTTAGTGCACACGAGAAGATGAATGTAAGAGATTGAAAAATAATAGAGAAGAAGAAGCAGTTGGTGGACATAGCCCCACATTGGGGTGAACCAATTATATCTTGTGTCATCTGGTTGCTTTGTGTTGTGTTGCTTATATTATGAATCTGCTTTGCTTATTATGTATGATAGATAGATCCATAAATGCTTAGTGATTCACATGTGTTAAGGATGAATGAATGTTAGATCTAACTCGTTGTTATGTGCTAAGTGGTTGAAGAACTTAATCTTTATTTTTATTGCGTCGATCTATCTTAGGGTTTGTTCTGTGATGCGAATAAAGCTAATGAACTAATCCATATCATCTTCTAAGTGTTATTAAAGTATTTTGCGAAGTGTTGTGATCATAGATCTATGTCCCAGCTTGGTTACAGACACCTGAATCATGTAACCCCCCCTTCCTCTAACTCGGGTGAGATTGTATATGCTTCGCAGGTGTTGTCGAAAGGGCCGGTAGTTAGGGTTTTGTTGGTGCATTGTTGAAGCGTT
Organism: Picea glauca; assembly: GCA_000966675.3. Lineage (NCBI taxonomy): Eukaryota > Viridiplantae > Streptophyta > Pinopsida > Pinales > Pinaceae > Picea > Picea glauca. The sequence goes on from JZKD02S2377017.1 coordinate 138,962, forward strand.
GAACCCTGGGTCTGCCCCTGTGCCAACAAATGGTTTCGTTGTCGGGACCTGAAACTGTGATTTTGGGGAACTAAAGTAAAGAAAAGAGAAGCTCTATGCGTATATATGTTGGTTTAGTGCACAGTATTCTACTTGACTTCCGAAGCTTTGTGTGAAGAGAGTAAGTTTTTCTAAAGAAAAGAGGTAAATCTTTGTGCTTTGATAGAGTAAGATAAATGAAAATTTTTGTTTCGAAAGCATGAATTTAGGTATGTTTAATAGATTATGTCCTAGTTTGAAAGCTAGGGCGCAGTTGGAAGAAAGATTTGATATAAGTAAAGATAATAGAAATTGTTGGAAGATTGGTTGTTGTCATTGATGTCAACCCTAGTCATGCGTTTTGGACCGTAAGATTGATGAAGGTATTTGGACATGAAGGAAAATGCACATGCAGATACAACACCCATGGATGGATAGTATACATCATGTTGTTTCTAGTGGTATGTGGCACGTCACGTGGATCC
>JZKD02S2377017.1:145065-157075 GCA_000966675.3 Picea glauca
TTAGATTAGAGTTAGATGCCTACTCCTGCATATATTTTGTTGGCATCATCACAAGCTTACGAGCATCCCTGGTTGATAATTAAATGAAAGCAATTTAAGCAATTGAATTGCCCTAACAGATTGCTAAAGTTGAAAGGATGAACATGAGACGAGAAAACGAAAGTCTAGAGACTAAGAGCATGTTAGAGAATCATCAAGAGAAATAATTAGAGAAAGCTCAGACTATGTTATCACAGTTGAAAGAAACGATGAATGATCACAAAGATGTCATTTTACCAGAGATCTTGAAGGTAAAACAACGCATAAATGCAAGAATAGGAGACTTCGACATAGACTGTATCTTGGATGAGGAAACACAAGTGAATATTATGACAGAAGGCACTTGGGAAATTTTGGGAATTATGGTACCTTCATTAGGAAGGATAGGCTTGTTTAAAGGTAAGATGATAACTTTATGTGGAAGAGTTATTAATGTACCTGTTATCATTCATGGAACATCGACTGAAGAGGAATTTGAAGTCATTAAGTTTGTTGATAACAACACCCCTTTCCCACTTTTGTTAGGAAAGATGTGGATTGAAAAAGATTAGATCATAAGGAAAGCAGAGGAAGAAGCTATAGAAAAGAAAAATCAAGAAGTAAGGGATTCCATGGCTAGAAAGATAGATCAACTAATAGAAGAACGAGAAGTTACGTCGAAGTAGTAGAAGGAAAGAGAGTTAGTTGTCGAAGTTGAAAGAACGCAAGAAGGTTTGAAGGACCTATCCATGCAAGAAAGAAGAATGCCCACCCTGGAATTAATAAGAGAAAGGATGTTAACTTTGAACCCTCTAAGAGCACATCAGCAGTGCGAAGTCACTACGCTAGGAGAAGATAAGAATAATAATGAAAAGAGCAATCCATAAACAATTAGAGAGACTTAGATCACGGGAAAGAAGGCAAGGAAGCTCAGTAAGAAGAAAGCCAAGTTAGAAAAGCTACAGCAAGTTACAAAGAACAAATGGAATACTTTGCAGGAGGCGGGTTTGTGGGATTCGAACCTCGCCAAAACAGCAAAAGCGTGCAGAATGGGACTTCGCCCTGGCGAAGCTATATGACCGTTGCAGGTGCCCCGACCGTTAGAACGACACTCTAGAATGGCTAGGAAATGCATTTATGGGTGAATGGACTGCATTTGGGACATTGAGACCTCGCCATAATGAACAAATTCCCATTGATGGAAGTATTCATGCCCGTTGGAGGAATATGTTACGACGCTCACTTATTTAACTCGTTAGACGTTGCGGCGAGACCACTTTTTGTCACCCGTGATTATCTAAGACAAGAAGAGATGTGATTGTGTGTGTCGATTTGTGTTATCAGACCTCACCATTCATTTTTTACCCCACTTGTTTGTTTGCCTACCCGACCTATCTAATTAAAATTGAGAATGTCAAGCGAACGCACTGAGTTAGAGAAATCTGTCAAGGAGGTTCTTAAGAAGTTTATGGCCGATAAACCTATGTCTGAAGGAGTACAAGCGTCATCGACCAGGGGACTCCAAGATTCCCCTTCGACTGGACGTCATTTGGGCCATGTCAACCCCGCGACTAAGCAGCAAATTAACCATCGGGGCGATCTAGCTAATGCGAAGCAGATCCCATCGATATTACTAGATTATATCCTACCCTTGGCTGGTGCGATTAACCGTGACAGCATCCCATGGGACTTTGAGTACACTTTGATCACCGCGTACATCCCAAAAGGAATACGCGTAGTTGGGAGTTTGTTGGGACAGATCCCCCTAGTGAAGAATAGTGACTTCAACCTTAGGGATAGAAAGAACTACGCTACGCACGCACCCCATAAATACTTGGTGAAGACCACTTGGAAGAAGCCTCGCCTGGTCTCCCAGCCATGGATTAAGGAGCTGGCGAAATCCACTATACTTAATGTGATGAATATTCCCCATTTTGGATTACACCAGGAGGTTAACGTTTGCGTTAAACTCCTCTTGCCATGCTACCATGGTGGATACATGTGGCTCAATCGGTCGATTACTGTAGATCCAGCGTTGATCCACCAGATTACAGGAATGAGCATTCAGGGACCCGACCCTCAATGGTTTTACCCAGGGAAGACTTTGGATCGCTCCCTGGCACAGCGAATCAAGGAGGCTTACGACGAAGTCGAGAAGGGAAAATGAGGCTACAAGGTAGACTCTAACCAGGATGGTGTAGTGCGCCTTGCTTGCCAACTCATAGTTGGCAAGCTTGTAAGAAAGAACTTCCCCACACAAGTCACTGGGCTCATGGTGGAACTCGCAGGAAAATGCGTGGAGGGCATGCAGATGAGTTGGGTGAGCTACCTCATCAACGAACTTGAGAAAGACTGTCGCGAAGCTCAGGATCAGGGATACAAGTTCCACTTTAGCTGGTTGCTCGTATTGATTGCATTTGTCGCTTGGAAAATTTCGAAAGGAGCCACCTTCCCGAAGATCATACCATCAGAGTTGTTGGCCGCTAGGTTCTCTACCTTGTGGTACACCAATGACATGTCAAAGCAATGGCAGTCGAATGTTGTGTTCCATGCGTATTATCAGAAACTGAAGGTTTCCATCGATTCATTCTCACGCATGACACTACGCACCCTACACTAGTACAGACCATTAGCCAAGTTCCACATAGATCTGCATTTTATCTATATCACTGCGCGCAGAGATGAGAGCAAGGAGGAGTTACAATATTATTACAAGCTGACAGATGAAGACATGGAGCATATCACGAAGGAATGGCCGGAGGAATTTCAGACACCTATCTTTGATGTCGAACTCTCCGACGCTGACATTATAGGAAGCCCCTTGGTCACCCGGTTCGAGCATGCAGGACAGTCCCGTGTGAAGAAGAAGAAGAAAAAGGAGGAATTTCAAAATATAGAGATTGATGAGGAGGACAACGCCTCGGAAGGATATGGCTATGGCTCACTAGAAGGAGCGGGAGATGAAGTAAATGGAGAAGGATGAGGGGATGAAGGAAAAAAGCAAGGAAAAGGCGAAGCTACACCATTGAAAGATCCCCCTACTGAAACACTGCATAAGAGAAGGGTTTCTCTGTAGAAACCTTCAGCAAGAAAGAATACCTGCGCTAGCAAGCCCCAACTAGAGGCCATGCTCATGAAGGATGACACCATATTGGTCCGCAGAGCAATGGACGATGCATCCAAAGATATCTTGCAGAGATATGGAGTGAAGCAGGAAGAGATGTATGAAAGGGTCGAGGAGGAGTTGAAGGAAATATAGCAAGCTATCCACGCAATGCCTACTTCGCCTTCTTCGTCACAGGTTGCAAAATTGGGGGATGAGCCCACCCAATTAAGAATATTAGTAGATGCAACAGAGGCTTGACTTCAAAAAGTCCAAGAAGAAAAGGAAAAGGCTACATAAGCCTTGAAGAAAGAGAAAGAGGAAGTCTTGGAGAAACTACGAGTTGCGCGGTACTGTGTAACCGCCTATGAAAATGAGAAAGATGAGTTTTGGGTGATGCTTGAGGAGGACTAAGAGAAGATACAAAGAGAAAAGGACCAGTTGCTCGCAGATCAGACTGTGGTGAATAAAGCACTTCGCTTTGTGTCAGGATTGGCATAGGAAGAACATGATTCAATCGAGGTTCAAGTGGTGAAGCTTGTTGAGGCCATCCAACAGCTTCAAGCAAGGATAATGGAGTTGGAGATTCAAGCAGTATTGAGCACTCCACAGGAAGTGAGAAATCAAAGGGAGGAAGCCTCTAAGAACGTAGTTCGAAGTATCAGAGCCCTCGCCTCAAAATGCAGGCAGTTGAGCGACAGAAGCGCATAGACTTACGAATGCCTCACAGAAGATCCAGAGCTAAGGAAACTCAAAGAGTAGTTATAGGAGGCAGAGTAGCAGGGACTGTCAGTACAGAGGCAAATAAAGCTACTCACTGCGGTAGAAATAATGAAGAGATATCATGAACAACGTGCGGTACAGCAACAGATTACTGCCATCCAGGGCAGGGTAATGGAAATCACGTAGAAGCTACAACCTGTGCAGGATGAAGCCTGCAAGGTGTTCGAAGAAATTGAAGGACAAGGCTTGCAATTGGACCAAGTGGTTGTGATAGTGGAACAGCACCTGGAAGGGCCTGTTACAGAGCAGGTGATCCAAGAGCTCATTGAGAAGGAGGCTCAAGCGAAGCAGCAAGTCAAAGAAGCTAGAGTCCTTTGAAGCAGCGTTGTCCGGACTTGAGTGACTCGGGACGAGTCACAGGTGAGTGTTGGGGGCATGTTGGCCCTCGACCAAGTTTTGAGGAAATCTTGGTCAGGTTTGACCACTTTTTGGACTTTGACGCAATGATCGAAGAAGGAGCACCCAGGTGGAGCTGAGATCATGGATCTCACTTGTTTTGTGGACTATGTGGACCTAGCAAGGGGTTCATTAGGGTTTTTGTAATGGCTTATGGGATGTCAACCCATGGGTTCTCCAATGTTTAGGCCTATTTGTAAAAGCATAAATAGATAAGAATGTATGGTAGAAGGAGAGAAGCGATGTAAGAGACTTAGAGAGAGAAGTCTAAGTAGCTAAGTGCAAGTAGTTCTGAGTTTCTCTATGCAAAAAAATGTGTATGTAAGGCTCTATGCTCGATAGAGGATTTGTCTTTGTGCCTTGACCTAATTTTGGGAAGGAGGATCTGGTGCTCAGTGCACAGATCTCATGTCCTCTGCGAAGATTGGCTATGTGGCTTAGTGCACAGGAGCAAATGAATGTAAGAGATTGAAGAATAATAGAGAAGAAGAAGCAGTTGGTGGACGTAGCCCCACACTGGGGTGAACCGCGTATATATTATGTCGTCTGGTTGCTTTGTTCTATGTTGTTTATATTATGAATCTGCTTTGCTTATTATGTATGATAGATAGATCCATAGATGTGTTGACAATTGAAAACGTCAACGTAATTTCGCCCGTAAAGTGTTGCTAAGCCTATTATTATATAAGACTAAATAATGCTAGTAGGTGGGACCCCCTTGAACTTTTGAAGATTGGGTATGTTCATTTTCAATGTTATGATGATGCGCTACAAAGTTACATGGTTGATGAGAATATGGTTGTCGTTGATGTCAGTTAAGTTTTGAGATATTGTTCCTTCATGATACTACAGCCTGCTATTCATTCATGGTATTTGTTCTTCTCGCATGTACAACAAAAATGTTAGTGAAAATTACAGAAAGGCATTTTGAAGAAAAGTAAATACTATATATAATGCAAAAAAAAGGGGAGACCTAGATCTACATACTTGTTGATAGTGGTTAAGTCCTAACTAACAAGAAATTGCTATGAAATATTGTTTAATTACATTTTTTATATATGCATATGGTGGAAATTTTCGTGGCGCACTTTGGCAAGGTGACAATGCAATGGCTATGCATTGATTAATGGGATCGGTGGCTGACTTACATATGTTATAACGTTGGTGGCTCATGGAAGTGATGTCTTGCGTTTTATGGTGATTATGCTATGTTTCGGTTAAATGTTTGATGATGATGCTATGCATGATCATTTGGATTGTGTAGTGGTCGAGCGATTTATTTGAGTTATATTGGAATGTAAACATGGGTGGCGCATTTGGCAAAGTGAATTCAAATGGTTGGATTATTATGTGAACGTGGATTAATGGTGTTTGATTAATGGTTTGAATGTGTTGATACTATCGATGCACTAGTTGATTAATGGTGTTTATGGAAGGCTCGTTGGCATGTACTATGGAGTAAATGAGATATGGGTGGAGGCGACATGCATTTATTGCACGTCACCTTTACCCTTCCCATTGGTCGCCACCCTATTCGGACTGTTGTTTTGATCTTGTTGTTGTGTTCACACTCCGTATTTCTATCAGGGTGAAACCGCTTGGCCACCTCTCGTCTTAAGGATTTTGATTAGCAGGTATGTCTCTGTTGGCCATTCTTGACTTCACTCTAGTTATGAAATGATTTTGGCTCAGTTGTGTGGGTTTGTGTTTTTCCTAAGTGCTGCAACTATGTGGAATTTTGGATTCGAATGAAAATAGATGGTTCGGCTCGTATCAGTTAAAGTTCATTGGTTTGTTAGTCTTCTTGGGTGATAGTTATTTATTATCACTGCATGTTGGTTGAAGGGTTTTGTTTAAAATCATGGTTGGATGATTGTCTTCTCGGTTATTGGGTTTGATTAATAGCCTTGTTTCCTTATTCAGCCTTGTCAAGGGACTGTCTCCCGTCCACAAGAATCACAACCCCTTGCGCGTACACCTTCGGCCTCGAAATCTCATTGAAGTTAGCTATGTTCCTCCTATGGAGGCTACTGTTAAAACCCTAAACCCTCCAGACCAAGGTTGCATAGGGAAATTGTCGAGCCTGTCAAGTGATTTTCAGTCACCATGGTCCATTACCTTGAATATGGGCTCACCCATGGGTCATATGCCATCATGTTGGTTTAGTTTCTTGTCACTACCTCTGTGATAATGGCATGAGCCCCACATTGCCAATTGCACTGCTAAGGGTCACGGTCGCCAGCCTGTTGTCAAAGAATCATTTTTTTTTTGTTATGAAAGGGCCTATGTCATTTTTTGTTTTGGTTCGGAGGTACATACCGTTATCACGCATGTTTGGTTTATTGCTTCCCTCACCACAGTGCCGAGTTGTTGGTTATTATATAGTCGTTAGAGTGGTGCTTATGATGTTCGGATAATGGTTGGCATTAGTCACAGGGGTTTGGTATTGTCCATGTATGGCGTGTCCTATAGGTGATGTTCTGAGAATTAGAAGTTTGGATTGGATATGTTTACTGCATCTCTTGTCATTGGTAGAATACACTTGAATGTGTGCGGCCCGGTCACTCACAGGCGACTAAATAAATGGCCCAGAATGAAGTTTTGAGTTATATCATGGTTATATACATTGTTGTGTGGTTATGGGAATTATGACATTGTGGGATTCTCTCAGTCGTGCACCACGTATGATATGGATGGCTTGTTTCGTATGCCCAGTGATACCCCTGAATTTCAAGTGCGTTTGTCTTTTTGTGATGGATCACGGTTGATGACAGTTGTGTGGGACATTTGGCCCAGTTTTGAATAGCACTAAGATATTTGTTTTTACAGTGGCATGGTTACATGGTTTCAGAAATTTGTTTTTGCATAGCCTGTGTCTAAATGATGATTGTTGGTTGTATAGACAATTGCCTTTCAAGCGTGGCATGTGAGGTGTTGACTATTTTGATCTTTCTATTGCATATATGTGTATGGGAACGTATCATCACAGATCTTTATTGGCTCTGTAGAGACTCCATTATTCTTTTGGGGAAACACTACTTTCAAATACGACGTAGATTGGGGAATGTATGGAATGGTGGATGTTAATGGTTACAGATTGAGTATTGTTTTTTATGGTTATGACACACATAATGTAAGAATGAAAGGAACATAACCTCTTACAAATTGTCTGAAATACTTCTGTTTTTTTATAACACTGTGTTGGATATTAATGGACAGTAAAATTAAACAAATGCACAAGAATTATTGCTTAGTCATCTTATTGTCGGTTGATGCATATTTTCCTTACTGCAAATATGTTATGGATTGCTTAATCAATATCATGAACAGTAAACGTTTTTATTTTCCCCTCATTATCTCATTTTTTGCTAATTATAAACCCATCACATATCCCATATTCATTTTTTCACCTCCTATTCTGATATTGATCATAGCTAAGAAAATTTATGTGTTATATTGGATAGGAATGGCAGAAAACTGTGTGGATTGCAGTGAGGTTTATTGGTTGCTTAAATTTGATTGTTGTTATCATTGAGCAGTGACCATATCTCTTCCCTTTCATTATATCATTTTTTTCACAAATTACAAACCCCTCACGTATCCCTAAACATTTTTTCCACCCCCCCTGCTCATTGATTAACATTAGAGCAATTTGTATGGATTAGATCGCATGAGCCTGATACATTATGAGCCAAATCTATTTTGTATTTTTAAGGAGTTGTCATGCATGGTTATTTAAAAGACTATTTTCTAATTGTTAACATAGGCAGGATGATTTTTTTCAGTCGGGGAAGCCATGGTCGAGGTAACAGAGGTAGAGGTAACTGGAACTAAGGCCCAAGGAGGCCTAGGTTCTCAATACATTTTGATGTTGATTCTAAAGAGCTTGGAAAAAATTTCCATGCTAGGTTCTTTAATTGGATTGGACAAGGAATAGTCTAACCGAGGCCTGCAAGGCATCCCTTCCAAGCCCCTCAAGCCCCCAGTATACATGTGCCTCCTCATGTCTCTTTACAGCCTGAAGTCCCAGAAAATGATGGGTTGCAGGAGATTGTTCACTCGGCAATATTCCAACACCGTGGTTGGCCAAACTTAACTTTTCTTGCTCCCCCACCTTTGAACCCCATTTCCCAAGCTGTCCCTAATCACTCACCAGTGCAATCCTCCCATGCCAGCAAGAGATTGAAGACTGAAGCCCACCATGCATCTGGTAAAGGAAAAGTTGTCGATGCCCTTTCCTCACCCTCCAATGACTCTGGAAAATCCGTGTCTTCACGGATGCATCTGAGGTATGATTGCTCCCATGTGATTAGTGAGATAAAGCCTAAAGGCTTTGCCTAGCTCAAGGCATTTTCAGGGAAATCAGGAAGTGACAGTAGCAACCAAGGAAAGGTTGCTTCACAGACTCAAAAATATAGGTTTTAATTTTTATGTCAATTATTGTTTTATGAAAGTGGTCTCCATGGATTTTGGACAGCGTGTTTCATTTTGGACAGTAGGTCTTATTTTGGATATCCGAGTATTAATTTGAATTATTTTCAAATTTTATGAGCTAAAATTGTCAAAGAAAAATATGTTTTGAAGGGAGACACAAGGGGTGTGTTTGCTTAACAAATGGATTATGTTATGATGTGATTATTGTTATTCACTAAAGGAGTCACAAGGGGGTCCCACCTATTAGTTATTATTTAATTATGACCATGTTATGATTATTACTTTTCTCGCCCTTCTTAACTAATGTTAGTTAAGGCTTTATGTTAGCTTGACTAATAAGTTAGTTCAACTACTCTAACCAATTCTAAATTGTTAAAAGTTGAACTGAGGGGAGGGACAGGGGGAGGATAGAAGCACAAAGCATGCTAAGGTTTTCTCTTTGAGTTATGTTGACATAGTTCAGTTTTCATTCATTCATATATTCATCATAGCCTAATTCTCTTTTGTGATAGCAGGGTCTTATTGTAGACAACAACATTCAGGGTTGAATCAAATCATTCAGACACTTATTCTTCAGAGGTGTTGATCTATATTTGATAGTTTGTGTAGACTTGTCTGTTTGTGAATTAACTTTCATCACTGATAAAGGCTATTATGCATAGTCGAGTGGGCAGCAATCTGTGGCAAGTTGATCCATCTTTTAGAGTTCAATTTTGGTTTTCTGTCAGAGGTCCTTTTGTATGTTCCAAGGGGGATTTCTAAGTTTGACTTTGGTCCAAGATTTCTGTGTGAAGTTTTGTAAATACAATGACTCTTTGGTGAATTGGAATGAAATAAGGGATTCCTTTATTTCTCATCTACATTTATTATGATCTTGGTGTCTTTACTTTTGGTCTTACATTTATTTCAGCAACTGATATTTTCAGAAAAATACATAAAAAGCGAATTTCCAGCAAGATTTTTGTTGATAAAATACTAGCCTAAGCACTTGTAATTAATACTTGTGAGTTAGGATATATATTTTTGTTGGCTATAAACATAGGGTGATATTCTCGTCTACTTTACTTTAGCCAAGTAAAGTCTGAAAATGCTTGAGTAAGATCAATTCATATCGTGTCTTCAACAAGATGCTTAGTGCTTCACATGTGTTAAGGATGAATGAATGTTAGATCTAACTCGTTGCTTTGTGCTAAGTGGTTGAAGTGCTTAATCTTTATTGTTACTGCGTCGATTTATCTTAGGGTTTGCTCTACAATGTGAATAAAGCTAATGAACTAATGCATATCATCTTCTAAGTGTTATTAAAGTATTTTGTGAAGTTTTGTGATCACAGATCTGTGTCCCAGCTTATAGACACCTGAGTCTTGTAACCCCCCCTTCCTCTACCTCGTGTGAGACTGCATCTGCTTCGCAGGTGTTGTCGAAAGGGTCAGTAGTTAGGGTTTTGTTGGTGCGTTGTTGAAGCGTTGAACCCTCGATCTGCCCCTGTGTCGCTATCTCACTTGTTTTGTGGACTATGTGGACCCAGCAAGGGGTTCATTAGGGTTTTGTAATGGGTTATGGGATGTCGGCCCATGGGTTCTCCCATGTTTAGGCCTAATTGTAAAAGCATAAATAGATAAGAATATATGGTAGAAGGAGAGAAGCGATGTAAGAGACTTAGAGATCAAAGTCTAAGTAGCTAAGTGGAAGTAGTTCTAAGTTGTTTTGTGCAACCCTATGTGTATGTAAGGCTTTGTGCTCGATAGAGGAGTTGGCTCTGTGCCTTAACCTAATTTTGGGAAGGAGGATCTAGTGCTCAGTGCACAGATCTCCTATCCTCTGCAAAGCTTGGTTTTGTGGCTTAGTGCACAGGAGCAGATGAATGTAAGAGATTGAAGAATAATAAAGAAGAAGAAGAAGTTGGTGGACGTAGCCCCACACTAGGGTGAACCACGTATATCTTGTGTCGTATGGTTGCTTTGTGTTGTGTTGTTTATATTATGAATCTGCTTTGCTTATTATGTATGATAGATAGATCCATAGATGCTTAGTGCTTCACATGTGTTAAGGATGAATGAATGTTAGATCTAACTCGTTGCTTTGTGCTAAGTGGTTGAAGCGCTTAATCTTTATTGTTACTGCGTCGATCTATCTTAGGGTTTGTTCTGCGATGTGAATGAAGATAATGAACTAATGCATATCATCTTCTAAGTGTTATTAAAGTATTTTTTGAAGTGTTGTGATCACATATATGTGTCCCATCTTGGTTACATACACCTGAGTCCTGTAACCCCCCCTTCCTCTACCTCGAGTGAGACTGCATCTGCTTCGCAGGTGTTTCCGAAAGGGTAGGTAGTTAGGGTTTTGTTGGTGCATTGTTGAAGCGTTGAACCCTGGGTCTGCCCCTATGCCAACACAAAGAATAGGGTTAAACAATGATATTCAGTTACAACAAGACTCGATTCCTTCACGGAGGAAAAATCATTTCCCCTCACAGAATGAATGAATAATTATTTCCCAAATACATTAAGGCCAACAATATATATTGCATGCATTAAACTAGACATGTGTCCCCCTTAGAATTAGCTTTTAGCCACTTGGTGACTCATTCCCATCCCTTGAGAACTTTGGATAAATAATTATCCATACATTATAATTTTCGGAAATATTAATAAAATATTCCCTTAGGCTTAATCCCCCTTGGCTTAGCCCCACTTTTCCCTTTTCAGTGGAATTCAACCCCCCATCTCATTTTTGCCTAATTTCGCATGCGCACAACGATGTGTTAATATTAATAAGTTGAGTGTGATTACATTTTACAAGAAAAGGCACACTGGCCTATTTGCATTCTGGCTCACTAGCCTCATAACCACGTAGGCTCTCTGGCCTCAAATACATATACATCCACACACACACACACACATATGTGTGTGTGTGTGTGTGTGTGACTTTGTCATCCTTGCACACTTACTCACATGTGCACAACACTATGGAATATGCACACCGTTCCCTTGGTGCGCAATACATACACACTTATTTAGGTGTGCGCAACACTATGGAATGTGTGCACACTTTCTTTTACAAAAAAACCTCGTGCACTACTCAAGTGCATGCAAAACTACAATTTGGTGCTACCGACTCACCATCCTATATGTACATTTACATTTACACTTGGTGCTAACGGCTCAGCAGCCTATATGTACAATTACAACTGGGGTTTGGATTAGGGACATTGCACCGCTCCTGTATTGTCTTGAATGGCTAAGGGTCCTTGTTAATTTCTATTGGGTGATA
>JZKD02S2377017.1:157125-181261 GCA_000966675.3 Picea glauca
CTTACTCACATGTGCACAACACTATGGAATATGCACACCGTTCCCTTGGTGCGCAATCCATACACACTTACTTAGGTGTGCGCAACACTATGGAATGTGTGCACCCTTTCTTTGACAAAAAAACCTCGTGCACTACTCAAGTGCATGCAAAACTACAATTTGGTGCTACCGACTCACCATCCTATATGTACATTTACATTTACACTTGGTGCCAACGGCTCAGCAGCCTATATGTACAATTACAACTGGGGTTTGGATTAGGGACATTGCACCGCTCCTGTATTGTCTTGAATGGCTAAGGGTCCTTGTTAATTTCTATTGGGTGATATTGTGTACCGACAGAGCCTGTTGATTACTCCATCTTCTACTTCCCCTTCTCTTCATCCACCAAAGAGACTATGATGTTGATTCCAAAGATAGCCTTGCACACTGCCTCAAATTTCCCTTCAAAAATTTGAATGGAGTGTAGGATGTCTTGTTGTTCGTCATGCTTCTTCTCTATGGCCCGCGAGATCATGGGATTTACCATCTAGTACACTTCAACAATCCATAAGTATTTGGTCTCGCTGGTGTGGGAGTAACCTGGGTCTAACACCCAGTGACCCACCTCCTCCACAAGATGGTAATCTAAAATCATATGCCTTATGTCCTTGATTACTTCCTCTAGCTCCTCAACCTGATCCTTCATAGAGTTTGAGAAATTCTCCTCAACTAAGCACTTTGTCCCCTCGAGTTTCTTTTTTTGTGCTTTTTGTTCCCTTGCTATTGTTGGTGATTTCCTCATCGAGGGTACCTTCCTCATGGTTCCTGCACCCAATCTCTTGCCCCATCATCTCCCTCGACCAGACCTTGCCACAATCTCAACCCAATTGCTTACAGTTCCAATTGATAGCTTTCAGCCCTGAAACATCACCACCAATTCTCCAAATAAAGGGTAGGGAAGCAGTTGCAATCTACAATTCTTTGACCCTGAATTGTCTTTGCTCCCATCGGACAATACATAGAGAAAAATAAATAAAAATGTGCGGAACTAGATGGGATGTCAATATTCAAGGCTCGGGAGTGCCTTGAACACCATGGAAACCTACCTCCATCATTCTCCTCAACACTTGACCATAGAGTTCCTACTACAAACAAGTCTTCCAGCACAGACCACGGCATCTGATATAACCAACATCCACTCAATTCCATTATTTTAGCAACGACATCCTTCATCATGGCACTAGATCCCTCGCATTCAGTCGCATTAAACCATAATTATGCGTCCCTCCCTTCGGCCTTCATTCTATCAAAATTCATGTACTACTTCATATCTTTGTCATCCATGAACATCATCCTCGCAATGAATGGGAAGTGTCATGTACACTCTCCTTTGTCCTCCCTTCATCCTACATGAACCTTGTGCCCGCCACATTTCAATGTTGTCACCATGGTGATCCATCCTTACATGGTGGCAATGGAAGGATGTGCCTCAGTTGTCTTCTTCCCACCCGTTATCACCCAATATGGGGAATGATTATCATTTTCACTTAACCTTCATGAATCCTCTCAAGGTCGCAGAGGAATTTCTTCATTACACAACCAGACATTGGTTGCTTGATTTTGACTAATGCCCTCATTCACTAATCGATCTTCCAATGCATTTCCCTTGTGCTTGATGTGGCTAGGTATGATCATGAGAATTTTTTTTATGATGTCTGCTATATGTTCAAGTCTTGATGCTAGTCTCCAGCTACTTGAAAGTTTGGATAAGCACAACCCATTTATGATTATTTCTAAGGTTGTTATCAAAAACATGGAGTCACCTTCCACCACCATAGCTCTATACCACAATTCATGTGCTACCTATAGTCCTTTTAGCATTGCTATATTTCTACCCCATTATTTAAGTTGTTATGCAGTCTTCTCTAATAGGTTCTCAGTATATTACTTGTCGAGTCATGGAAAACACCTCCTACTCCTAAGGGCCCTGGATTACCCTTCAAGGCACCATCAAAATTCAATTTGATATGTTGTGTTGGACGAGGATCTCATGTGTCTCTGGATTGGGGGACTGGAGGGGATTTTAGCCGAGGTTGTGTCATGGTGCTTCCATCGATTTGCCAATTCTGGATTATGATAGATTCCACTTATGTCGAAGTCCAATCTTCTTTGTTTTAGCTCACTATTGCTATCGATTATTTTTCATTTGTTTGTATCTTATGCCAAATCCTAGATCAGTAGTCTAATATTCTTGTTCGAAGATGTATATGTTGTCTTATTTCCACACATTCCATAGCAGCAATCCTAGGAATAAGTTCATGTAAGATACCAGATATATTATAATAAGAAAAAGCATAAATATTGCAGCAAATACTAGCGGAACAACAAAATATAGAGAATCACAACACCAAAAATGATAGCTTTATTGATAGAAAATTAATTTCACTTGCCTCTTCGAGGGGGAAACCTCCAACAGAGTAGATCTCTATTACAATAATTCTCAAGAAAATACTTTCTAATTCCTTCTACGTCTATTTATACCAATTCTATCTTCTAAATAACATTCTATAGGAAGATCTTTTTAGAAGTGAAAGCTTCGATTAAGTCTTATTTCATTAGACTTGTTCACATTATTAAATAGGCCTTATTAACTAATGTCAACCTTTATTACATGGAAAATATATTATTCTACCTATGTGAGGGGTTAAGGAGGTTAGGTCCCTAACATGCCCTCCCCCTTGAAGAACAACCTTGTCCTCGAGGCTTGAGATGAGGAAATTGTCGCAGAATGGTAGCTAGCTCCCAGATGGTATCTTATGGAGTTGTATCCTTCCACTGAAATAACACTTCCTTGATGGTGCATTGACGGATATGATGCTCTCGTTGGTCTAAGACTCCTTGTGGCTGCAACCAAATGGAACCTTCTTCATCCAACTTAGGGAGACTGGTTTGAGTCCAACACTTAGTTCAAATCATTTTCTTTAAGCATGAGACATGAAAAACATGATGGAGCTTAGAATGACTGGGCAAAGCTAAATGGTAGGCCACGGGCCCTACTCACTTGAGAATTGTATAATTTGGGGGCAAGTTTTTGACATTATTTAGCTTTGAGTGAAGTCTGCTTATAAGGTTATAGATGAAGAAAAACTTGGTCCCCTTCAATGAATTGACGTTCGGAACAACCTTGATCTGCTTGTCATTTCATGAGATTCTGAGCAGGACAAATTTTTCTTTGAGGGTATGGAGAATGGTTGCTTGAACTGTAAGATTGTTCCCAACCTCTTGGACCTTGGAGATACCCAGCATGTATGAGAGAATAGATGGTGGCTTTTACCCGTAGACTACTTCAAAAGGAGTCATGCGAGTGGTAATATGGTAAGATGTGTTGTACCACCATTCAAATAGGGGTAACCATTGAGCCCACTAATTTTTTCGTCGGATGCAAAACACTAAAAATATGTTTCCAAACACTCATTGACAGCTTCAATTTGCCCATCAGTCTAGGGATGATAGGCAGTGTTGAGATGCAATTGGGTTCCTTGGAGCCTGAACAATTCTTGCCAAAAATTGTTGGTGAAAGTTGGATCTTAGTCAGAGACAATATAATGAGGCAAGCCATGGAGTTTGAATATACTATCCATAAAAATTTGAGTCATTATGGATGTAGTGAACGAGTGTTGAAGAGCACAAAATGAGCATATTTGGAAATATGATCTACTACCACCATGATGACTGACTTATTGCCCAATTTAGGTAAGCTCGCAATGAAATCTGTAGAAATATCCCTCCAAATAACAGGTGGAATCAGGAAGTTGGAGGGTGCCTAGAAATTTGACTATTTCTCCCTTATTTCATTGATGGGTATCACATTCAGCCATAAAGGTGCGAACGTCCTATTTCATATCGTCCAAAAAAAAAAAATTTGATCCGTTCATAGATTTTGGTAAACTTTGAATGCCCTTTAGGATTCGGTGCGCTTTAGGATTAGTATTCCCTGATGTCGTTAAGTTATAGTTATTTCTGATGCGGTCATGTTATCCAGAGACCAAGAGAGTTCAATATATAATGTGCCCGGGTGTTTATGTAATTAGTATGTACCAATATGTCAACAACATTATTTTTAGTATGTACTGGTGCATATAATATAGTAAAGGCACCGGTGCGTATAATAAACATAACGCACCAACAACAACAAAAAAAATCAGCACGTCGGTTAACATTTCAAACATGAGCACCGCATAATTTTGAAACGATAAATATTATTGTACGTTATATCGTTTACGGAATGGTGCATTTTCTCAATAGTATGTACCGATGAGTTATTATAATTAATATGTATCGGTGTGTATGACTCCTCAAAACACACCGATGTCTATATTATGGCACGCATTGTCTAATGACTTCAAAATAATACAATGCACTAATATGTATATATTTTAATTCATTGTTTTTTTACAAATTTTCAATTAATTATTTCAAAATCAAATGTTTTTTATAATAATATTGTTTAATATTTTAATGCATTGTCCAACCAATTAAACCTCTGTTATTTGTATCAATGTAAATCATCCACATATTATTTATTCAGGAACGCAACATTTTACAACATTCGACAATGCAATGAAATAAGAAACTTGTTTTATTATATATGAATAAGAGACGCATTGTCATACAAAAAGGGACATTGTAAAGGTCTAGCACAAGAATAAAATTGCAACCAATTTGTAATTGTTACACTTATCGGTAACATGTACTAAAGCAATTGGAAGAATATGTCGAGTACATTAAACAAAATCTATGATTTTCAAAGACAAATATTCCAAAACATACAACTTGCAGTAACATTCAATTATATTGATGGCCATTTATCAATTGAACTACTCACATTGCTTGAGTTGTGCATGCCTCATTTCTTCATCATTTGTAGGTGATATTGAACTTTGGTTTTTTAACCTAATGTTTTTTTGATGATCGATTTGTTTTTATGTTCTGCCCCTTCATCTTCCACCTACAAACATAGAAATAAACTCTAATAAGTATATCTACATTTATATATATACATATATAGTAGAATATACATAATTGCATAAATAAAAAAACATACCTTGGCACCAAGTCTTTCATAAACAATACGCATTCTTTCGAAGCCATGCTTCATGAATTCTCTCAAAATCTCCTCTGATGTCTACATTCCATACTTTGTTTCCTGCATGTTTAATACGACATGACAAAGCATAGTCAATATAATCAATATAAAGTTTTTTTGTTTTTTCATTAATTATAAAACAAGAAAAGTTAAACAACATAGCTACTTACAATTTGTTCAATTAAACTTTCATTCTTCAACATATACTCACAACCCATACTCAACCCACTTTTTATCAATTCATGGGTTCGGTCCTCTTTGTATGTTAGCACCTAGTAGAAGACATCCATGGACAAGTGTAAATTAATTATTTAAATATAAAGATCACTACAAACATGAAATCTTAAGAAAGGTCGACAACATAAATACTCACAAAGTTTGTGATCGGCCATTATATTCCTCGTCATCTTGTCTTATGTGGTGAATGGATTCTATGTGTTTTTCTTTTCTACAACAAAACAATTGAAAAATAGTATTTCAAGCAATACTTGAATTCAATGTACATTTAAAAGAATTAAAAATGATTACATACATCTGATGCACATTGTAGTTGGGATGGCTCCTCTTGCGACGAAATTATGTTAATTTCTCTTAACATCTTCTTTTACACTTTTTTGGACATCCCTAACAACATATATTTATTTTCCTCTTGTTTTTTCCCTCGAAATATTCAAATTCTCCCTAGATAAAAAAGATATAAAAATTGTTATTTTTAAAAACAATAAGATATCGGTGCGTATATTAAGTTATTTCGCACCAGGGCGTCAATAAAATTTATATGTGGCGGTGTGTCATACATACATATACACACCAATATAGTATAATAGTGTTGTTGTGAAATTGAAAATGTTTTACAAATTTTTATATTCAATCGGTGCTTTATGAATTAAAAAAAGCACAACTTTCTATGTACTAGTTATTATGTATCGTCGAGCACTGAAGAAATTTAAGAAATGATGATTTCCATATAAAACAATAATTTTTCCATTTTAAACTCAACGGTGTGCTTTGTCGACAATGTGCCCTGGTGCATTTTTATATAAAATGTGCACTGCCAACCGCGAAAAAGATTTTTAATAATATTTCAAATTGAAATAAAGTGGTGTTGTTTACAAAGAAATATGTTATGGTGTGCTTACTATGTACAAAGTGTACCGGTAACCACAATGGCGTTTAAAAAAATAGCGATATGAGGGTTTAGGATCCGATGCAATGAGTGGTTTCATTGTAACAGATAGGAAACACAAAGAAATTGTGCTTAAAAAAATATATTCTTGTGAAATATAGAAGGAGAAAACAAAAGAACAGTCAAGAAATTAGGGCTTCCAATACTAAAGGTAACTATGAAACCCTTTTTTTTGTTTGGGAATGCACTGAAAATTGTTTGAATCAAATAGGAGAAATCCAAGATAATTAATAGAATGAAATCATATACTTGAAATTTCTCCTCTACAGATTTCTATGTGATCTAGAGTACTCCCCCTCGAATTTGGTTGTTCAAAAAAATCCACCCACTCATAAATCTTTGTTGCACAAATATCCTCTCTAAAATTTGACAAATAATAAAAAAATGAATAGGGTTTTCCTTTATAAACACAAAAACTCAAATTCTCGCTCATTTTTCGTTGTATATTTCGACGCATTAATGATAAATGCATCTGTTGATTTTTTTCGAAAGTTACATTTTTTCATGCACTATGTCATGCGATGCACACTGGTGCAGTATGCATAACACATTGATTTAGTTTCATAATAAATTTTAAAGAACTGATAGTAAGCACGCATTATTTTTCTAACTTTCTTCAGTCGGTTCAATAAATAGTTTGAAACGCACTAGTGCGACGAGTAATTAACAACACACCAGGGCAGTGTGCAAGTAATAGTGCATTGTAATACAATTACATTTGCATAATGCAAATGTAAACATCTTTATTTAATGTTTGCAGAGGTTTTTTTTTTGTAGAGGCGATAACGTAGGTCAGTCTTCGGTGCTTATATCTTTTAAACGCACCGGTGTGTTTTGATTATACATACGGACCCGTACATTTTCAAATGATAAAGCGCACTAGTGGGGGAGAGAGATGGGTCGATGCAAGAGAGAGCTGTGGGGATATAGGTAGGGAAGGAGGAAGAGAGTGAGAGAGGATTTGAGCATCAAATGCAATTTTTCTATGTTCGAGGAGGATATTTTTAAGGATTGAGTAACATTTTTCATATTTTGTAAAGCCAAATTGAGATTTCTTGTATAGATGGGTGGAAAAAAATAATGATATTGTAGAAAAAAACAATGATTTTTTAAGTGTGTTGTCAACTTATAAAAGTTATTCAAAGTTATTTTTGAAGTTAGATTGTTCTATGCTACCCAGGATGACGATTATTGGTTCAAATGCAGGAAAAAAAGAATTATAATATCAAATGGCCAATTCTTCAAATTCCAGCATCGCCTCATTCGGTATCTTTGGAACTCCTTCAAGTTCTCTCATGTTGACTGAAATACGTATAGATTTTATCGATAATTCATTTATCTCATTGAATTTATGTTGTGTATGCAGGTGCAATTTAATAATTGTTCATTGAATTTTGCATGATCAAGATTCAAGATCGAGTTCAGATGCTCAAGATATTCTTGTGGTCCCAAAATTCTGCAAGCTCTTATCAGGAAAAAGATACCACAAACATATTTGATGAAAATGGACAACTTCTTTAACCTACCAATCATAACATGCCATCTTCTAGCAACCAGCCTAGGTCAATGGTGTTACAACATGAATTTGATCTCTTTTATGTAGACAACCCCATAGGGCATAAGAAAAAGATGTTTGAGTGATTGTATTTTTGGATTTTAAATGGAACTAATGTAAATGTATTGCTTAATTCGACATTTGTTTTATAAATGGGTTGGTTTCATGTTTATTATTGGGATGAAAATGTCCATGCTTCTAATAAGTGTTTGGTATAATGTTTGAACGTATTAAAAGCATTATGTTACTAATATTATCAATGTAATGTTCAATATTTTTACAATCAGGATTCTAATGATGAGTGACCTATCTACCATCTACTGTTGCAGCCCACTACGATGTCAAGTCGCAAGCTTGATGCTAAACAAAAAGAGCTCGGAGATGAAGCATACCAAGAATGGTTGAAACAACCACCTATTCAATTCCCACTATGTCCTGAGTCACCAATTCAAAACCTCGACGGTAACACTAGTTCTTCACATGTTGGGGATTAGGGCAATGATATAGAGGTTGGTATGGATGATTTCTTGTAGGATAACCAAGCCATGGAGGGAATGTTGTTAGATGCATTCCAGCAAAATGAATTAGGGGATGATGTTGATGTCGTAGATACCTTCTTCTGAAATCTGCTTCCACCACCCCTCTATTTGGTCCAGTATAGGAGTTTACAAGGTCTACCCAACTAGAGACAACAATGTTATTGTACAACTTGTATGGTATGTTAGACGTGTGTTTCATGATAATTTTTAAGGAATCTTGTCACACAATGAAGGAAGAAAAGGGTTGATTTTATTCATTCTCAATGACAGTGTAAATTTATATTGTCCACTAATTGCAGGTTATTCAACGATAAGGTACTTTTGAGAGATGATTACTTTCCCGATAGCTACGCAGAGGAAAAGAAAATGATGAAAATGTTGATGTTGAGTACATATCTTACCATGCATGTCTGAATGATTACATTCTATACATAAATGAATATGCGGACAAATACATATGTCCAGAATTTGGGCATGACAGGTACCATAAATCAAAAAACAAGGGTAAGGCACATGGTCCTCCTCATAAAATATGGAGGCACATGCCTATAATTCTAATTATTCAAAGGCTCTTTCGTTGTAAAAAAATATCCATGTTGCAAGGGAATGCCTCACATAGAAGTGATCCAGGAGTTATGTAAATCCTAGCAGATTCAATAGCCATGAAGCATATAGAGGATACGTGGCCCGATAAATTTAAGGATGAAGTACGAAGCCTCCAATTGAGCATAGCTATGGATGGAGTTAACCCACATTCCCTCCAAAACACCAACTATTCTATTTGGCCAGTGGTAGTGATCAATAACAATATCCCCCTATGGTTGTCCATGAAGAATGAACATCTTATGTTGGCTCTTATAGTCCCGGGTAGAAGACAAGTGAAGAGAATTGATGTCTACCTCCAACCATTGATAGATTATTTAAGAAATTATGGGAAGGGATAAATGTATATGATGTATCAATACCCATCCCAATGAAGAGGTCTTTTATATTGTATGGAATATGTGCGTACACCATCCATGATTATCCAAGACTAGGATTTTGCTCCAGTAAGCATGTTCATCGATTTGTTTATATTTGTAATTTTGTTTGCCATACTTCATTTGGTGCAACTATATGTTTGTCACTAACATGCTATGTATAGATTAACATCATAGGTCTTGTAACAAAAGGGTATCATGGATCTAAATGTTGTGGACCTTCTATAAAGGCTAGGTGGTCCATTAACCTATGAAAGTCGGTGTACGATTGTTCGAGGATATTTCTCCCAGAAGATATCCCTTATAGAAGAGTTGCATCTACTTTCAATGGAAAACCAAAGAGAACCCAGAGACCTGAAATAATGACACCGACGGGTTAGAATAGGGAATATGACACTTAGAAGGAGAAGGAAATGGTATAATTCTTTGATTCAAATGGGGAACCTATGTTCGATGATCCTGTATTTTTTGACACCTATGTTGAGAAAAGTCCCATTGGGATGAAAAGGAAATATGTATTTTATGAGCTTCCATATTGGGAGCATCTTAACATTGGCCACTTACTAGATCCCATGCATATATTAAAAATGTTTCATCTTATTTATGGAGGCACATATCATGGAATAAAAGTGACACAATGGCGATTAGGAGAGATCGTATTGATTCAAATACTAAAAAGAGACATTGGCCAAGAAACAAAACTAAAGGAGATCTTGGTCCATAGTGGTCTTTTAAAGAAGGTGATGTCCCATGGATTTTGAAGAAATATCATCTTTCTATGGAAAATGATGTTATATTGGGTGTGAAGGCGCCTTCTTTATATGGGTCAACTCTACGACGTTGCTTCACTATAGACAAGAATTTGTCAGGGTTGAAATCACATGACCATCTAAACCTTCTAAGGATGTGTATGTTGAATACATGATTCTTCTAGTTTTATACTAACGTCAGTAAAATATGCTATGCACTAAAAATTTATGGAAATTAATGGTGTGAGTGTCTATTATGTAGTGTTATCATCCTTCATTTGTGTGTGGTTGTGTGAACCATGACTTCCCCCAAGACTTGCAACGTGCCATATCGAAATTATATGCATTTGTACATTGGATCACATCAAGGGAGATTCATATGGCTAGCATTCCACAGTGGCATCGAGATATAGCTGAGATTGTTTGTATGTTTGAGAAGGAACTGCCCACGAGTTGTATGGACTTGCAAGTCCATCTTCTAATTCACCTACCTGACAAGGTTGAATTAGTTGGGATGCTCTCATGTCGTTTGATGTTCTTCTTAGAGAGGTACATAAAAAAATTGAAGGGGTTTGTTTGACAAAGGGAAAACCTGGAGGGCTCTATGGCAGAGGGGTACATAGTATATGAGTCGTTCTATTATGCTAATAATTACATTAAGCAAATTGACGACACGGAAGGGGCGATCATTTGGGACGACCATCAATATTAGGACAAAAGGGAAGGGGAGTTACTCCAAATAAACGAAAAAAGACGCTTGATAAAGAGTAAGTTGGTTATATTTTGTCAGTTTAGTATAGAGAAATTGTTTACATTGAAGATGATAATATATATTTCATCCCATGCTATTTGTTTTGAATTCTTTTATACATCAACAAATTTAGAAATTCCAATACCATTAATAAATTTGTTCTTTAAGTTGATAATATATATTTTGTCTCATGCTATTCGTTTTGAATTTTTGTATACATCAACGAATTTTGAAATGGATCCCATCAATAAATTTGTTCTTTACAATGCGGAGGCAATGCAACCATGGGTCGCATTGTATGAAGAGAAAAAAAGGAAATGGGACAGTGACAGGAAAGCATTTAGACGGTTGAATGGTAGAAACATGCCTTATCTTGATCATTTAAAAGAAAATATGGCGAAAATATGTCCCAACAGTTGGGTGGCTGACCAGATACAAGAGAAATATGCAGTGTCTAGTCATAAATTATGTGGAGAAGATCTGGATGCATTAAATATAGGGATCATGTGCAACGACTATGTAATAACCTCTCCGAGTACCACATTCTATTTATAATATTGCACATTTGAATTGTAACATGTATTATGTTTTTATTAATGCTTTGGTTATTAGACATGTGACATCACCCTTTGTTCACATTTTTTACAGGTGCATTTCTTCCCATCTATGTGGGCATATGGACATCATTTTTGCACTCAATATGTTGATGAAGGCCACATCACACAAGATTGTGGAGTGGAGGTCAAGTTTGACCAATCTAATTGTGCTAGACACTGTGATGAAAACATGATAGAGGGGAAGTTAGGTTACATTGGAAAGATACAAGAGATCATGCAAGTGGACTTCTCATCATTTCAATGTGTTATTTTTTGTTGCAAGTGGTGAGATACCTTCGACTGGAAAAATGTAAAAGAAGATTATGATAGTGGGATAATATGTATTAACTCTAAAAAAATGAGGGTTGAAAGTGAGGAGCCTTATGTTTTCCCAAAACATTGCAACCAAGTGTTTTTTTACCTAGATGTGTTGGATGAGGATTGGTGGTTTGTACTGGGATAGGATCCGAGATATAAACATCTTTTTTAGAATAACAATGTTACAATGCCAAGCAAGGAAGATAATCAGGGTGATGACAATGAAGATTGATTTTATGTAAATGTTTTGTTTGAACATTTATATTGTGGACATGTCATTTTACTATGGGTATTTATAATTGTTACACGTCAAAATTATTCACTTCGATAATGTCTCATTGTCATTGTCACAAGTGTCGCAAAAGACATATTTTTGTCTCGCATGTGTCACATTGCGGACAACATCATAAGAACACTTGGGACATCATCTAAGACTTGTTAGAAGAGGAAAATATATCATTTGGAAAAGTTTACAAGCTTTTACCTTGAGGAATAATCATCCTAAAAGTATTTTTGGAGATCAGCGCTCCCCTGCCCACTTGCAGGGAGTGCTAGCGCCCCTTTTCTTCTTAGCAGGGAGCAATACAATGTTTTTTGGTCAACTTTGAGGGAGCGTCGATCTGTTGAGAGAATCTTCGAGAAGAATCTCCCTTATCTCTAAGGACATCTAAGAAGCATCCGAGTCAGTTTGGCTCGAATCCAAGTTAAAGGCTGGTTCTAAGGGAAATCCCACAACTGATGGAGTCATATCCTCAACTTATCCCAAGAATAGCTTAGGTGGTTGAGTCTCTCAAAGCCTAGATAAGGAGGCATTCTCATGGTGAAAGGGGGAGAATATCAGTGAAAGTAATGTCATTATGATCATGGATCTTTTGAGCAAGGGATTGGACAAGGAGGACTTGGTGAGGCTATTGCATATGCATCTATAGTTTGAAAGCACCTTGTTATGTTCTCATTAATATATATGCTTGGCCTGTTTCCTTCAAGTTTGTGTACATTTGCATGGGCTTGTCTCTTCTTGAAAAATATAGTTTAAACTAATCTTGGTAGAATAGGAAGTATGTATTGTCTTTGTTGTTTATTGAATTGCATAACTCATTAAAGGACTTGAAGATCAAGTTCAACCTGGACCGGACAAAGACAAACTTCAAAAAAAGGTACTCATGCTTTCTTCATATTTTTCCTTGACTATTTTAGCTACATTTAAAGGAATGTCAGTGTTGAGTGTTAGCATTTTTCTGTCTTGGTCATATGGGTCTAAGATCCAAGAGGACATTCACATGTCCGTAGGGGAATTTTCCTACAATAGAAATTGGTGACTCCATTGGGGATCGAAGCTTTCAGTTTTGGTTTCTTTCCTTAGTCTTGTCTTAGTCTTTTCTCGTCTTCAGATCCTACTCACTGTGTTTTTCCTCTTTTATACATGTGTTGTTAGACCTGAAGTCATCTTACGCATGTTGATGATCAAGCCTTCCTGATTTTTTGTTTTCTAGGTTGATACTTTTTCATTCTTGGAAAACAGCGCCCCTCTTCCTTTACACCCAGAGCGATGATTTCAATATCGATGCTCCCTTGCAGTGCTCTAGGGAGCGTTGTAGCGCTCTGGTGCTTATATAACCAGAGCACCGATTTTTCCTTCTGTTAAAAAAAATTTCGATGTCTCTATTGAGTGTGATTTTTTGGTTTTTCCTCCTACTCAGGACTTTTTCTATCAGTGTGTGTCTTCTATAAAACTTGCAACTTTTTTCTTTCTAAGAGTTTTTGGTTTCTTTGTTTGGTTTTTTAAGATATTTCCTTGTTTTGGAATCACTCTTCCTCTTTGAGATCTTGAGTTGGTTTTTGATACTTTCTCATTCATCTGATTGTTTGAAAGTTGTCGCAAGGAAGTTTAGAGATCTTTGAACTGTTCCATTTGGTCTTTGATTTGTATCTTTCCAAGAAATTTTTCTTGTTTGAGTTTTGGTTTTCTTTTTGAAAAAATTAAATTTGTTCTACTTTTTGTCTAATCACTGTGAGAGTGTTCTTTTTGTTTATGTGATACTTGTTTCAAATTGTTTAAAACTGCAAATAGTGAAATCTAGCTGGCATAAGAAGCTTTGAATCAAATCAATTAAAGTTCATATTTAAACAAAGAGATATATTTTCATGATTGGATTTTGGCTATTAGAATCATTTTCCGAATAGTTTAGCATTGAATTGGATTCTTGTTGAAAGCAATTGCATGAAATTTCTGCATTTTTTTTGTTTGATAGTGAAAGAAAAAATTCTTCTTCTTCCCATAAATAGAATTTCATTGAAAGAAACGATTGTTTATCATTTTTCTTATGCTTTTTTGGGAATCGAGTCATAATATCATCATTTTCACTCTCATTCACCTCTGAGTAAATAACAGCCACAAAAATCAACGCTAATTAAAATTGATCTAGAAACTTTTTCTTTTTAGATTCTTCCACCAACATTAGACTAGGATTAGCGCTTTGGATTAGACTGTGACTACAACTCTCCAAAGCATTCAAAACAAACTTAGCATCTTGCGATAGGGAGAGCAAATCCAATTTTTGTATAAGCATATCTGGGATCCCCCTCTCACATAGGGGTTACGCACGAGGTCGCGTTTGGGAGAGCCACAAAGATTATCCCTTCACGGTTTAACCATTTGTAGTAGAAAGATCGTATATTGGGGGTTCTTCTTGAGGTCTAAATGTATTCATTTGGTCTCGGTGCTTCATGAATTTTGAATCCGTTCGAGGTCCTCTGGAGTTCTACCGGTCCACTTGTCCTCAGTTCTCTTGAAGGATTTTAGACTTGTTATCCTGCCCATACGTTCGAACTGGACTGTCAACTATACCCTCCCTGGGGATGACTGCGAGTTGGTGTCTTTAGTAGCCATAATATTTATGGTCTTTACACAAGGTGACAGTGAAGGGAAGTCTTCACTGTACCTGGAACAGACAGTGGTCAAACTCACTCGAACTCCTTGGAGGGTAAATCCACGATTACTGTGTGGAATCTTGCACCAAGGTGTAAGTCCGTTAAGCAGGTCTCCGTCGCAATTGTTCCACCTGCTCATATCTTATCCCCTTCTCAATTTTATCACATGATGTTGGATTTCATCACCAACTAGTATGGTCATTGAGAGAAGGTTTGTTTTCCTGTTGGTTCTTCTAGATTTTTTAGTGTGTGTTGTTGTTTTAATAATTTTTCAAGATTGAGCCTGTAGACAATAAAGGTCTTCGCAGATCACGTAGGATGAAAGGGTTTCCTCTAGAAGAAGAATATGAACCCTTACCTCCTAATTCACCAGAAGACATCTACCGTGAAAGGTAGAAAATCGCTATGATGCTGGGAGTGTTGCTACTCCTTTGTTAGAAAATTCGGAAAGAGCCTTGGTTACGGTTGAGGATCCCACTCCTCATACTGCACATGTTTCATAAGCTCTTATTGAACCACTCCTGGCTCAATTAGACTCGTTCGGTAATATTATAGAAGAAGAAGTCCCTTGTTTTCCATTGAGACCAATTACCGAGACATATATGAGATCCACAGAACCAACTTTTAGTGATGACTTTAGGACCCTTGTCCGTCCTACTGACGCAGTAGATCCACATCAAACAAATGCTCGTTTTGTATGGAGGACTCCATCAGGACGTGATCTTTATGAGAATTTTAATATATTCGACAACCTCTTAATCCTCATGACCCTCTTGTCGGTGAGGCAGGACCATCCGGTCAGACTATTGATCGTCCCATCAAACAGGTCATCAATCATGTTGTTACATCAGCACAAGTCCACCTCAATGTTGGAGTCATCACTTCTCATCATACACAAGGTAATTCAACCATTATTCCCATTGTTACACCTTTTCACGCTACAGCTCCTCATGTTCCACAAGATCCTGTTGGAACACCTTTACAACAGAAAATGTAGACCCTTGCTAGACATACACAACCAACTGCAAGACATATCCCAACTGGGAGGAAACCACCATCTAGTGGACCTATCCCTCCCGGAGGACAACCATCCTTTAGCAGGCCTACCCCTCCTGGGGGACAACCACCTTTGCACGTTCCTTCTGGAGGACAACCTCCTTTTACTAATAAAACCAGAGTTGTAAATTAACCTATGGAAGGGGGGCAACCTTCTTTCATCGAAAACCCTTCACAATCCTTGGGAGTACCTTCAAGAGGTACGTTTAATCAACCCTACCCTGGGGGGAAATCATACCATAACCCACAAGGAAGAGTATCAAATCCTATTCCTTTCGAACTATCTTTTGGACAACCTTATCTGGGTGTCCCAAATCCCACCTGGGGTCCTCAAGGACAACAACCTTATCCTCCCCAAGGGTCTAATGTTTATCCTCCCCAAGGGTATAATCTTTACCCTCCTCAGGGACAAATTGTTTACCCTCCTCAAGGAAAAACTGTTTATTCACCACAATCGAATCAACCGAATTATACTCCTCGGAATCAACCTGGTTTTGCCCTGCTCATGAATGTTCCTCAACAACCATTGAATCCTGCCTATATTGGTCAACAACAACCATATATGGGAAGGCCTACTCGATACAATTATCCACCTCAACCATTTTATGGCCCCACTGGTATCCCTATGCCACACCAGTATCACCCTCAGGTTAACCGACAATTACTCTTCCTTGCCACTCTGGATCTACCAGACTTGTCTTGGTTGACAAATGATCCCATATTGAATTTTTCTTTTTGGCCAGTAATTCCTACTAAATTACCTTTTGACATCCCCAAATTTGATGGTAAACCTAGAGAAGACCCAAACAACCATGTGATGACATTCCATTTATGGTGTTCATCAAACTCATTGATGGTTGATTCTATACGTTTACATCTCTTCCAGCGCACACTCACGATCTTTGCAACCAAATGGTACATTGAACTTCAGCATGGTACTTTTTAAGATTTCAACTCCCTCACTATGGCTTTTCTCACGCATTTTCAATTACCCATCTATTACGAGACGGGTACTGAACTTTTAACCTCCCTTTGTCAAACGAACTCTGTTCATATCTCTAATCACATTCATGAGTGGAGACTGTTGATTAATTGGGTTGGTTGTCATTGATGTCAACCCTTGAAGAAAGTTCAGTAGTGAATTCTGGTAGCACAAAGGTTTGGGTAATGGACCAAAGTTTGTTTGATGGA
Source organism: Picea glauca (assembly GCA_000966675.3). NCBI lineage: Eukaryota > Viridiplantae > Streptophyta > Pinopsida > Pinales > Pinaceae > Picea > Picea glauca. The sequence goes on from JZKD02S2377017.1 coordinate 174,106, forward strand.
CAATGGTATGAGTTTTGATATATTTGCAGGTAAAACTATTCTAGATGGATAGTACATGTCATGCAAATTCCGGTGGTATGTAGAACGTCACATAACTCCTGACGGTTAGAGAGTTATGGCCATGTGAAGTTGGAAAACCCTCATGAGTCATATAGAAGCCCCAAAAGGTCAAAGTAGTCAAAGTGTTTGAAAAAAAAATTATTTAAATAATAAAGTTAATGGAGAACTCCCTAAAATAAGGAAAGTGGGATGTTAAATGAAAGTATAAATAAGAGGCAAGGCTATCTCATTTAATCACACTTGAACCTATTGAATATCTATTTTGTGAAAGGTTATTTGGGCAGGTATTATTGATAGAGAAAAGTGCGGCAGGAAAAGTGCGGCAGAAAAATTGCGGCATGAAAACTGCGGCAGAAAAAGTGCAGCAGGAAAAGTGCGGTAGGAAAACTGAGGCAGAAAAAGTGCGATAGAAAAATAGCGGCAAAAAAAGTGTGACAGAAAAGTGCGGCAAAAAAATCATGGCAGAAATAGTGTGGCAGAAAAATCACGGCAACAACATGGTTGGGGCTATTTATGAGAGATATGGCACATCTTGTTTGAGGTATGTTTTGCGAGCTAGGTTTTAGCTCTTGAGATGGTATTGGATGCTCAATATTGCTGCATATATCAAATTTGTTGAGGGATATAGTTGGTATTTTTTTGTTGGTATTTGGCATATGGGTATTGGTCTTTTGGTTGTGATGTGTTGTTGAAGTTGTTGGTTTAGCTTGAGGCTACATAACAGTGAGGTTGTGGCACATGGTTTGATGTAAGGGTTTATGGTATTTGATTTATGGATAGAGTGATGAATTGTTAGATAACTTTTAATGGTTATATAAGTGTATGTATTTGGTATATGGTTGAGGTACATGTTGGGTACATGGTTGAGACAAGTAGTTGATGAGTTGGCACATACATGAGGTGTATAGTTGATGATGTTGGTACATATTGATGAGTTAAGGTTGATGCATGGTACATGTTGGTTCAGGTTATTGGTACAGGTTGTTTGGTGCAGGTTGATTGGTATAGGTTGTTATAGGTTATTGGTACAGGTTGACAGTGACAGGTTGACAGTGGCAGTGGTTCATTCAGTGACGTCAAGTTGTCTACATTTGGGATTTATATTTCAGGGCAGTTGGACGTGGCAAGGACAGGTGGTTGTAGCCACCTTCCAGTTGTAGCTAGAGAACTTAGGGGGTTGTAGGCTCCTTCTGGTTGTAGCCAGAGAATTGGGGAGTTTGATATTCCCTCAGGTTGTAGCCTAAGAAACTAAGGGGTTGGAGCCTCCTTCCAGTTGTAGATGGAAAACAAAGAAAGTTGGTGCTTCTAATGAATGTAATTATTCAAGACATATAAGAAAAAGCATTATGTGGTTTTTTCCCGCTTTGGGTTTCCACATAAAAACACTGGTGTATTGTGTATGTGTATGATTGCCCATTTGTTCAATGTTTATTTACTCTGCAATTATTGGATGATAATGCTACATTGATATAACACTTGCATTATATGGTTAAAAATTATTAAAATGCTCTATTATTGATTCACCCCCCCTCTCAGTAATCCAACAATGATGGCGAAGGTTGATTAAAGCAACCATTCCTGACCAACTATTGGCAGAGTGGTTTACTAAATCTCTTTTACCCCCGATTTCTCGTGATGTTGCCATGGGTGGTGTAGTCACTGAGGAAGAAGCCATTTCTCGATCTCGGTACTTAGATTTGGTTTATTCCCAATCTGGTACTTTGTATGAGTTGATTCCCAATGCTACCCGTACTCCTACCGATCCATCCAAGCCTTCCTCCACAGCACATGTGGATGGAGTTATCGGTACCGTCAAAACCCAATCTACTTCACATTCAACCGGAACAGTAAATCGCTTTGTTTCTGCACCCGTTACTAGTTCAAGTTCACTCTCCTCTACCTCCCTCCCAACTCAAATATCTGAGGTGAATGCAATTCAATCTGCCTCTTCACAACATTCTGGGGGTAAGAAGAAAACAAAAAAATAAACCCAAAAAAAATAATAATAATAATAATGGACACAAAAACACAAAGTCCACCACCTGCTGTTAAAAAGCAACCACATCGAAAACCGAAATTCCCATGTCTTATTTTTGGTGAAGATCATTTCACCCGAGACTGTCCACATCGCGACGAAGTTGAAAAAAAAATCAAAAGGAATTCCCAACCCGCCATGTTAACACAGCCTTTTTCTCAGCAGCAATCCATGGTTGCTCAAGCACTTTCGCCTCCTACAGGGGGCGATTCCAGCCATCCTCCTAGTGATGAAGCCTTGACGAGTGTTGATATTTATATGTTCAATGGGATTGATTTAACCACTCACACCACCACATATGACACACTGGCTAAACTTGATAAAGAAAAGGTCACTAACAGTACTCCATCGGATCCATATCTAGTTTTCGTTAGTCCTCCATCTAGATCACTTCATATAGAGAAACCTACTTTTGACTCTATTTTATGCCCTCCCAAGAGCACTATCTGCAAGTCAACTTTTAATCCTAGTTCACATGTCACCCAAAACTACAACATTGTTGAAGATTTGGCTCAAGCATTGTGTGCTATGTCCGCTCTTGAAGTTCTACAACATTGCCCAAGTCAGCATAGAACGCTCTTGGCTTCCATTGGTGCCATTGATCCTAAGTCGTCAAATAATATCACGTTTAACCTAGACAACTTCAAGTCACGACTTTCTCACCAGCTTACTTTTCAAATTGATTTCGTTGTTCATAACCAACACATTCACCGCATCATATTGGATGAGAGAGATTCCACTTGTGTCATGTCATTAGCTTGTTGGAAAGGATTAAAATCACCTGTGCTTAACCAATCCCCTACAATCTTATGAGCATTCAACGGACGAGGTTTTCATCCTCATGGAATCTTGCAGTCCTTAGCCATTCAGTTGGGAGGTAAGACTGTCTATGTCGATGTAGAGGTAGACGATGCTCCCCTTGATTACAACTTGTTATTAGGAAGAATTTGGTTTTATGCCATGATTTTCGTTGCTTCATCGGTGTTTCGATGTGTACAATTCCCTCATCAGTGAAAATTTGTCACTATCGACTAGTTAGATTACTGTACACCCGACGCTCCCACTCCCGCCACCAACAATATTCCTTTCTAGGGAGATACTAAGATCACTTATGAAAGTGTTGTTGTAGGTCTTTTAAAATATTCTTCCCTTATGGGTACTTTCCCTACACCACTTCCGCCCACCACACAACATATTGCCACAATCAATATGATTCTGGTTATGGCCTATCAGTCTTTAGAATCATTTGATCCTTGGGTTGTGCCTAGTCCATTAGAATTCGATGCATTGGGTGATGTTATGCCACTTAGTCCAGCTAAGGCTTCATATGATGCTATCCAATATACTTATCCATCCTTGGATGACCAACATCTATTGGCATCCAACACTTATTCGTTGTCATCTTGGTTGAATTCCTTCTCCTCTGCTTTTGACTACATTTCACAGATTTTTCCATCAGATGAATCCATTATGGAAATGCTTAGTATCAATGAGGTACCTTGGGATGACAACCATCATCGATCGTCTTTTCTTCCTACTCTAGAATAAATTCAGGAAGATATACACTCTATCTCCCCCCCCCCACCGATGTTGTTGATTCTCCCCAATCTCCTATACTTACCCAGGATACTACTTCTGAGGGGGATTTGGGAAACATCTCTTATACTGTTGCTATTGATATCTCAATCAAAGAAGGTATCGTGGAAAATGTTTATCTCGGTGCTAATTGTTTGCCCAAGGAAGTGGCATCTTACACCACTTTATTTAAATAATTTTGCGATGTCTTCACTTGGAGCTACAAGGAAATGCCCGGGATCAATCCTTCGATCGTTGTGCATGAAATAAAAACCTACCCGGGCGTTAAACCTGTGCGACAAAAAATTTGCCCGGTTCATCCTAAGCAAACTGCGGCCATAAAAGCAGAAGTTGAAAAACTGTTAAAATTTGGATTTATCTATCATGTCCCCTTGATGGAATGGGTTTCTAATATCGTTATGGTTGCTAAAAAACAAGGAATGATTCGTGTCTGCGTCGATTATAGGGATCTCAACAAGGCTTGTCCCAAAGACAATTACCCCACACCCTTCATCGACCAAATCATTGATAATTGCGCTGGCAATGTTATTTTCTCTTTCATGGATGGATTTTCAGGATATAACCATATTGACATTCTACCCACTGATCAACATAAGACAGCCTTCATCTGCTCGTGGAGAACATTCGCTTATCGAAAACTACCTTTTGGTCTCAAAAATGTTGGTGCCACTTTCCAGCGGGCCATGTCGTATGTTTTCCACGATATCAAACATATTTCGGAACCTTACCTCGATGATTTACCTACCCATTCATCTAATCGATCATACCATATTGGTCATCTATGGGCCATTTTTCTTTGATGTCGGTTCTACCGTATCCGTTTGAACCCCCACAAATGCATCTTCGATGTTGAATCAGGTCGACTCCTCAGTTTCGTTGTCTCCAAAGATGGGATTAGGGTGGATCCCTTAAAGATTAAAGCTATTATTGCTTTACCTCCTCCCAACAATCTGACCCAACTACAAAGTTTGCAAGGGAAAGCGAACTTTCTTCGTCATTTTATATGTAACTACACCGAGCTTACTAAAGGATTTATGCGATTGTTGCAGAAAGACACTCCTTTCATCTGGGATGACACTGCTCAATGATCTTTCGATGCTCTTAAGCATGCATTGACCCATACACCTCTTTTGCATCCTATGAATTATGCACGAGACTATATACTTTATTTGGCAGCCTCTACTTCCACTATCGCTATTATGTTAGTTCAAGAGGACCCTAATGGTGACGAACATGTGATCTACTATATGAGCAAGAGTCTATCCAGTCCCAAGCTCTGATATTCACACATTGAAAAGTTGTCTCTCATAGTCATCATTGTCGTCCACAGATTTCACCATTACATCATGTTATGCACTACCACGGTCATTGCAGACTCGAACCCCATGTATCATATTCTGACACGTAAAATCCTTGGGGAAAAATATTCCAAATGGATCGTTATTCTTCAGGAATTCGACCTCGAGTTTGCCAAATCAAAAGCTAAAATTTCCTTGGTTTTTGCGGAACTTATCTGTGATATTCCCCATGCTAATGAAGACACTGAGCCCAATGATTCTCTCCCCGATGAATCTTTGTTCCTCATTAGCACATCTGACCCTTGGTATGGAGATATTCTTCTTTATCTTCAAACCCAACGTTTTCATCCCGATATCTTCCATGAAGAACGTCGACGTATTCGCCACCATTCTAAGAGTTACCTTATCATCGATGACACTTTGTATCTTCGTGGTATTGACACTATCCTACGACATTGTTTAACTCATGATGAGGTTGAACATGCTCTAAATGACTGTCACCTTGGAGCATGTGGAGGTCACCTTTCTGGGATGGCTAAAGCTCAGAAAATCTTACTTGTCGGTTACTTTTGGCCCTCCATCTTCAAAGATTGTATTGAAGTTGTCAAAAGATGCCCACCCTGCCAAGTATTTCATAAAAAGGCACGCACCCACCCCTCTTTGTTGCATCCTATTGTCGCCATCGGCCCCTTTTCCAAATGGGTCATTGATTTTATGCAATGTAAGCCTACCTGAGTCGGGGGGCGCGATTATATCATCGTTGTCGTTGATTATTTCCCAAAATCGGTTGAGGTTATGCCTATTTTTCTTAATGATGGTCGTATTGCAGCTCTCTTCATATTTAGCCACATCATCACTCACTTTGGTGTTCCATGAGACATTGTCACTGATCACGGTTCACATTTTCAAAACCAGATGATGAGTGAGTTACATGTCAAGTGAGTTTCATCCCCCTACTATCCTCAAACAAACAGACAAGTCGAAGCTATCAACAAAGTCCTTAAAACCATGATCCAATGCATGGTGGGGGAAAACAAAACTTCTTGACATTTGCAACTCTTATCCGCCCTCTAGGCTTACCGCACCTCGGTGAAAACTGCAACTGGATTCACTCCTTTCCAGTTGGTATATGGCATCGAAGCAGTATTACCAATCAAGTGAGAAATTCCTTCGTTGAAACTCAAAGTAGAACTCTTGCCTCACACCTCTGTTGAAGAGGAGTGTTTCCTATATCTGACTAGGTTGGACGAAACATGTTGCGATGCGGCTCTCATTAACGAAACGTATCAAAAATGAATGAAGAGTCAATATGACAAATCTGTCCACCCTCATACTTTTGCAGAAGGAGACCTAGTCCTAGTTTATGACTAGGCTCACGATAAGCTAGGGACAGGAAAGTTAGAACCTCTGTGGCATGGACCCTACATTGTAAAACATGTATTACATAGAGGTTCCTACAAGCTAGTTGACTACGACAGAATCTCTCTCTATGAACTCCAGAATGGGATTTACCTTAAGAAGTACTATGCATAGAACATATGGCATGTGTGCTTTGCACAATATTGTACTATAGTTTTATTTTTGTGTATCTTTCTCTCTTGTGTGTACGAGTTTTATTTTAGCCGCTTATACTTTTTCTTGTGATTGCATGCGCAGATGACATCTCCCTTTCCTATTTTTATCAGGTTTTGGATGGCGCTATTTGACACACCCAGAACATTGCTTCTGCAGCTTGGGTCATTTACTACTCTGATGAGTTGGTGAGTTCAGGAGGCATTTTCCTAGGATCGGCAACCAATAACGTGGTAGAATATCACGTTGTCATTGGACTTTTAACTAAAGCCTCCTCCCTAAGTATATCTCATATAATCATTAACCTAGACTCTCAACTCATGGTTTTTCAGCTTAATCGAGTCTATGTCGTTCACAACCCTACCCTATTCTGTCTCCACCTACGAGTTCATTGTCTTGAAAGAATGTCTGAATTTACACAATACAGACACATACCAAGAGAACTCAACACAACTTCGGATTCACTAGCAAATTATATTTTGGATTGGTATCTTGCGCATAGATAAAATTTTATAAAGAAAATGAATCACATGTACATTAAAATCATCACACAAGATAATTTGTAACATCATTGGCACCATAAAACTCGGATATA
>JZKD02S2377017.1:181439-205832 GCA_000966675.3 Picea glauca
AGAAGCACACCACTGCACGGACCACTCGTCAAAGCAAGTGGTTCAAACTCTCAGGAACCCCCACTATATGCCTCTGCAAATGTAGAGGTATGTCTCACCTCCTGAGAGGTGGGACACCCATAGTAAGACCTTGGAGGTTCCTCTCAACCTCCCGGAGACCTCCCACGGCCACCTCATGCTCTACGGTTATCTGTACGTCTACGCGACGCTCGAGTGTCGGTATCTTTGCCGGACGTGATGTGCCTCTATCTACATGATGAAACAATACATCTGTCAATATCCCTCTTTGTACACATAAAAATAATATAAATTTCAAAAAAAAAAAAAACGTGACAAGGTTTTGGTTTCGTACCTAACGCGTCTCAGTCAATACCCTCTGGAATTACTAAGTCCAGGCTACCCCGGAAATCCACTCCGATGTATGGAAAGTCCTCGATGACGATCAACTGTCATCTCCACCAAGCGAAGAAGTCAGTCGTAAACTTAAACTCTGAGTCGGTCCCCAATCTTGGAGACAAACTCATCCACCTTTCCATACGTGGTTCAGCCATCGGTTGTGCCATCAGCGCAATATGTGGTTGCATCTAAGGTATTCGCTCCAGAAAGAACAAAACCAAAAAGGAACCATAACCGAACTATTTTTGTTTCTGAGTCCTGCACTTCGTAATTTGATCCTTCATCCTTCACATTGCAAAGGAAACCTGCACTCCAGTTGAATAACCTCGGCTCCACGCATTGTAGAGCATAAGGCATTTGGGATTTTGAGGCCAAATGCACATTTGTGCTACCTACCAAGTTGGTTATGGAAAACAAGATAGATCGTAGTGTCAAATCTCTGACCTCTTTGATCACGATTCGTCCTCCAACCAATCATGACCCAAGAACACAATGATCAGCCACGTACACCTCGACAGGTTTAGGAGTTGCCCGCTACCCTAACAAAGTGATAGGAGCCCCTCTTCTTAAGAGGTTGGTCAAAAATTATACATCATGAAGCTCGATTTTGAGCATTTGTGGCCCAATTTGGAACGCATGTTCAACGTCATCCTACAGTCCAATTAGATACTCAAGTAGTAAGACTTCCTTTTTCATCTTTTGAAATTAAAAATACTCGAGGAGGCCACAATTCCTCAAAGCGACCCTTATCTGGGGGTTTTGCAACGCAGCTATATCATCAAGCACATTCTCACGTTCTTTCCAGTCGGTCATGGTTTTTATCTGTATAAACTGCAAGAACATACATTTAAAAGCAATTAATCATCTTCTCACAACAAAAATTTGGGTACTTTTCGCATAAATAGAAACTTATTTTTCAATCATGCATCGACACCTCCCTAAACTCATCCACAGGGTGCTAGCGCTCCTCTGGCACACATACCAGGGCGTCGAAAATATGATCAATGCTCCCCTCACCCCTTTGAGGGAGCGTCGATCTAGTTCGGCCCCTAGGGATTCCTAGGGAGCCCAGGACAAGACTAAAAACTACCTAAAATGCTTTTCTAAACCGTGAAAAATGATTAGAATGGGTTAATGACCAACTTGATCTGGACAGATGTGAAAATGGTCAACCGTAGCTTTGGTGCCAATAGCTTGAAAATCGTCCTCCGAAGTTGAAAATACCAATGCTAGAAGAGATTGGTAAAAATCAAATGGTAAATAAGATTTTTAGCCCTATTTCACTATTATAGGGTTCATTTTTGCTAATCTATAGTTTCTTTTGGGTTTTAAAATATTTTTCGGAGATGTTAATAATACCCTGAATGCAGATTTTTCTTCACTTGTAGGTTTCGAAGCAGTATTTTTCTGTTTAACCTTGTAACACTGACGGGCATAGTCTTTGTTCTTTCTCAAGCTCGAAAAAACATGAGAATGTAACCAAGTAGACTTTTATCTCTTTTCGGACTAGTAAGGTTATACGAAAAAGGAACCCCTCGGAGTCTCCTTTAATCTCTTTTCAAACTTTCTAAACATGAAAAGATTGTCGAGTGATCTTGCTTTCTTTAACACTCATTTAAAAGGTTTTGAAAGGGCGTCTCCCAAGTAGTAGTTTATCTCTTTTTCAGACTTCGGAGACTAATATTATGAAAAAGAACAACCCTGGAGTCATCTTTAAGTTATTTTCAGACTCTCTAAACATGAAAAACCACCAAGTTTTCCTTCTTTGGACTCGTTAAAATTACACATTGAAGGGCCCATATGGGACCAAACCCTTACTTCGTCATGTTCGTTAAACAAACGAAGAGGAACTTACCGAAGGTGAGTTATATCGAGCATGTGTTATCCTCCTCGAGCTCGTAAAAATAAAAAGAGGTACTCATCCATCTGGATGGGGGGCAATTTGAAGGAAGTAAGCCAAGCCATTTTTTAGAATCATCACAAGTCACTCTTGCAGTCGCCCTTGAACACACCACATTATCTTTACATACATTTTAATCTGTTGAACCTCTCCACTGAGCCAATCCTCTGAGTTTCTTTACTCCTTTGGGTCACTCGATGAAAATCACAGTATCCACTGCATCATGTTTTGGTCCATGTTACGTTTATGTTGTTTGTGCCTCAGTGTTCAAGGGAAGTATCCTCCTCGAGATTGAACCATCACAAATTTCTAGTTTCAATACATGTGTCAGTCCATACTCATTTGATTCACCATCTTACATATCTATGTCAATTTTGTGTCGTTGATGATGGATACACCAAGGCCCTCCTTCGATGAGTCTTTTCCTATCAACTTCAACACATTATACGAAAAATTTGACTTAGGAACCAGTTAGTACCTTGGGACCTGCATTCCTCAATGGCAGGCCTCCTCGCCTCCGACGGCAGGTTTACATCATTGACCTCTGATCGGATGATTCCACGAATGTTCGACCTCAACTCATATATTCACATTCGTTGGATTGTACTAGGTTACCTTGGGAGTCATTGACGTCACTGGTGATTTCCCTCGCACTTGTTAACGGTTTACCTCAATGATCGGTAATCAAGTGGTTTCTACCATGTTTGACATCAAAACATCTATTCACATGGCTAGATTTGTACCACGTCGAGATTGAGAAGAAGACCCTAGGTTGAGTGTTCACTCAGATATCTACTTTACCCAGGCTGCGAAAAGAGATCATTTGAGCATATTGATATATATATTGTCACATAGATCCACTTTGTATTGGTATGTGGCTGTGTTTTGTCATCTCATAGATCCACTATGTATTTCTCGTGACTATGATTAGTTCATGTCATGGAAGTATAGATCCACACTGTATCTTTGGTGGCTAGACCCTTAAGTCAATATGATTATGGATCCGTAGTATATTTGGTAGTGGTCATACCTTAAAGTCCTTTATCACTCAAGAATAGGTATGCCTACGTTGGGTTTGAAACATATCATAACATTTATTTGATGGTTGTTTGCAGCTTCTATCAGTTTCTCCGACTCCATACCCTTTCTTTGAAAGTCTACAAAGCACTTCAGTCATCAGTTTATGTCTTCTGACCTCGAACTTTGGGGGGAAATCTATTACATGTGAAAATTCCTCACTTTGATAATGTCTCATTATCATTGTTGCAAGTGTCGCACTTTTGTCACAAGTGACGCAAGTGTCACAAAAGTCATATTTTTTGTCTCGCGTGTGTCGCAGTGTGGACAACATCATAAGAACACTTGGGACGTCCTCTAAGACTTGTTAGAAGAGGAAAATATATCATTTGGAAAATTTTACAAGCTTTTACCTTGAGGAATAATCATCCTAAAAGTATTTTTGGAGATCAGCGCTCCCCTGCCCGCTTGCAGGGAGCACTAGCACTCCTTGTCCTCTTAATAGGGAGTGCTACAACACTCTGTGGTCAACTTTGAGGGAGTGTCGATCTGTTGAGAGAATCTTGGGGAAGAATCCCGCTTATCTCTAAGGACAACTAAGAAGCATCCGAGTCAGTTTGGCTCGAATCCAAGTTAAAGGTTGGATCTAAGGGAAATCCCACAACTCATGGAGTCATATCCTCAACTTATCCCAATAATAGCTAAGGTGGTTGAGCCTCTCAAAGCCTATATAAGGAGGCATTCTCATGGTGAAAGGGGGAGAATATCAGTGAAAGTATTGTCATTCTAATCGTGGATATTTTGAGCAATGGGTTGGACAAGGAGGACTTGGTGAGGCTGCTACATCTGCATCTACAGTTTGTAAGCACCTTGTTATGTTCTCATTAATATATATGCTTGGTTTGTTTCCTTCAAGTTTGTGTACATTTGCATGGGCTTGTCTCTTCTTGATAAATATAGTTTAAACTAATATTGGTAGAATGGGAAGTATGTATTGTCTTTGTTGTCTATTGAATTGCAGAACTCATTGAAGGACTTGAAGATCAAGTTCAACCTGGACCGAGCAAAGACAAACTTCAAAAAAATGTACTCATGATGTCTTCCTCTTTTTCCTTGACTAGTTTAACTACATTTAAAGGAATGTCAGTGTTTAATGTTAGCATTTTTCTGTCTTGGTCATAGGGGTCTAAGATCCAAGAGGACATTCACCTGTCCGCAGGGGAATTTTCCTACAACAAGGATGAACAATTATGTTTTTTTTTTCTTCATTTTATAATTATGTTGGATATGAAAAATTAACAACCATTTTCAACCACCATATCGAAAATACATTAAATAATGTACAAGCATAAGATTTGGTTTTGATATATTTTCATTGTCATGTTTATTGTTTATTATAGCAAATTTATGATGTATTGTATTAAAATATATTTATGTTAACATTTGAATTACCAAGCATTAATTGAGATATCACAAAGTTGGTGGCATACAATAGTAAAGATTTATTTTAAATTATATTTTATTTAACGAAAAACGAATATATTAAAAAATATTCAAACCTCAAAAATTTTATTGTTTGAGAAAATCAAAGTTCAAATAAATATATACTTACTTTGATGGAACTTCTAAGGACAATTCCAACAAAATAACTTCGTGCAGCATCTACAATACTTGTGGTGTACTTGGAATTACTAACTTTGATGGTATTCCCCACCTTAACTAGTGCAACTATCATGAGCTTCACCTATTCCACTCCATCCTTTAGTTTTATAATCATATAAATTATATTAATAATTATTTTCACGTTTTCTTTGAAATAAGTATCAATTTAGCAAGGAAATGGAAATTCTAAAAGAGTCTTTTTTCAAAGCCTAGTGAGAATTAAGGAAAATTTTAATGATCCATACTTATCTAAAAATATATAATCCTTTGTCAATTTTACTAATTCTTAAAATACTAATTATAAAATGTTGGGTGATATTATTTTTTAATAAAAGATTCATAAAGTTTGTATTAGCGTAAAACATTGTGAAACCATTTCATGGAAAGTGTATAGATCAAAATGTATTATTATTCTCTATATCTATTATTTTAAATTTAATCGAATAAATTTCATATATTATAATAGTTGACTAATATAAATTAATAAAATCTTTGGAAAAAATAAATATTAATAAAACATAATCATTGTTATTTTGTTATTTTAGTAAACAATTATATTATAACTTTGTCTTGTAATCTTTGAATAATAAAAACTAAAAAAAATAACATTATTATTACATCATCAACATCATTATTAGTGAATAATTATGTTATAATGTTATTATTAAAATATATGAAAAAGACATAAATATTCAAATCATAATCATTTCACTTGCCATATTTAAGTATTTTTGTTTTTAATCACGTTCAATCAACATATTAAATCTTGTTGGACAACAAGCAATTCACCTTGAACAACAGTTAAACATTATATGGTGTTAATGGTTATAACTTGGTGCAATCACAATCCAAATTAACGCTTTCATAAAAGTAAAGTTAAACATTATATGGCAACTATAAATTTAAATGAGTGATACATATCAAATTTCACTTAAAAATAAAGAAACCATTAACAATGTTCATCATTAGCATGCTCATATTACATTGTATAAATCAAACAACAACAACAACCACAACATTATATGAAAATCATAATATACGTGAGTGATATACATATGAATATACATGTCAAACATACATCTCAACAAAATTTGCAATAAACATGTCATATATAGATCTCCAATCAAATATAAAACAATCAGTATAAATGTCAATCAATACCACTACTAACTAGGTCCACCACCAAATTCAGGTGTAGTTGTGTCTCTGGTACAAGAGGTAGAGCCTCTATCAAGAACAACTATTGATCAAAATATGGACCAGGGGTCAAATTTTAGCTCAAAAATCAAAGTTCTCGGAATTGCCTCAAAATGAACGAGAGCGTATCCCTCGTCATCACGAACCCAACGCAATTCGTTTCGTCTCAAACAGACATCGGGAGCGAGAGATATAGTGATCTGTTCGAATTGTCAAACAGGCAAAAAAAAGGGACACTGACTGGGTAGTCCGTACAAGATGACGTGGCAGAGGCTGTACAGGTGATGTGGCATGAAGTACGCTGACAGGGAAGCTGGTGATGTGGCAGTCATCTATTGGCAGATGTGGTCTAATAGCAATGCGACACGTGGCATGGTCTTGGCAAATGGTAAGGTGCCACGTGGCCCAATCATGGGCTGCCACGTGCCACCCCTTTATTGGCTATTGGTCTATGGTCTGTTTATTAAATTTTTTATGGAGTCCATGGGGTTCGACCCCCGAACCTCCCCGCCACTTTAGCGCCTTGGAAAGGACCCTCCGACAAATGGCCCACCGGTTCTGACTTGTAGTGTATGTGAGTTTGTTTATATTTAAGTTTGAGTGTTAGGCTTTTCGGCGGGGGGTCGGGTCGGGGCTTAGCCCCGACCCGTGGTTATGTTGTGTTATCCCTATGACCATTACCATATGCGCGGGAGTCGTGTTACAACCTGAGTACAGCCCCTGGTCGCACTAACATTACAATATGTATGTGCCCTCCGTTGTTTGCGCGCGGGGTTTTTAAATGTGTAACCCACGGTTATATTGCATATGACCACCACTTTTGTATACGGAGCACGCGGTTTTTTTAATATGGTTTGAAACGGTTGGCGCATTTTAATTTTTGGTTTGAACGGTTATAACCAATAGTTAGCTGGACACTTGTCATTTCACCATTGGCTTGAAAACTAGCCCCTTTTTGCGCTAGCCCGTGGTTTCGGGTGGTTGCTCATATGCCCGTGGTCTTGGCGGTTAGGGGTTGGGCGCGCCTAATCGTTCGACAGTTTAGCCAGTTATGCGGTGCTGGGTTTAAACACGCATTTTGGAGCGTGTTCTTGGTTCAAGCACACAGAGGTGCATTTTGGCGAACCAGAGCCAGCAAGCTTGAAGGAAGAGAATGGCAAGAGGCCTATCTTTCTCATTTTTTGGCCGATTGAGGTGCCGTAAAAGCTCAGCTAGGGGTTTTTGGACATCCTAAATCCATTGGCACTATTATCAAGGCCATTTGAAGACTTCTTTTGCAGGTTTTTCACCATTGAAGTTTCAGCAAGCTTCAGGGAGTTTGAAGCCCTCATTGATTGAGGACATGTTTTGGTGTTTTTGCCAAAGAGAAGCTCAGTGAAGCTTATGGCCACATGTAGAAGAGGTCATGCCCGGATGAGCCATGATCTGTTTTCAGAGTTTTATTAGTCATTTTTTGGGCTTTTATGTGTTTTGATCCCAATGGTACAGTTTGTTTTTCCATTGGAGTTGAGCAGCATCTTGTAAAAGAACTTTTGACAAATTAATCCCAAAGAGCCAAGTCCATTGATGGAGGCTCAAGGAGATGTAGCCCAGAAGGGGGTGAACTCCTTTATCAGTTTGTTCTTGTTGTGAGTTTGATGGTTTATTTGCTGCAAGTTGTGTTGTTGTGTATTTGTTTAAAGTACATATTTAACCATCTAAAAGAACAATTCCTCACACATAAACATTTACAAGAAGATGCATGAACTTAACACATAAGTTTATCTTGCATATTTTAACACATGAAGCAAGGTCATGTAAAGTTTATTTTTAATGAAGTAGAGGGTGCTTGCATAGCATAACAAGTCAGCCTTCTATTTTCATATCAACTATCTCATTAACAAATGATGACATAAGTGCACTATCAAGTGTCTCTATATTAATATCATGAATATGTGTGTCAACAACACTCGATGTGATCATGGTGTCCAAAGCATCAAAAACTTGTGACACATGTGGAGGAAGAGGAGGAAGAGGGAGATTGGTGGATGATGACACATGTGGACTAAGAGAAAGACAATGATAGGTAGATGGTGACACAAGTAGAGGAAGAGGGGGAGGATGATCAAATGTGGATACAGGTTTAGACACATGTGGAGGGGAAACAAGAGGAGGAGGAGGAGGAGACGTGGATGGACGATTGATAGATGTTGCAACTGAATCATGTGGAGGAGAATCAAGAGGAGGAGGAGGACTATGTGGTGGAGTAGAGGATGTGGATGGCTCTGATGATGAGCTAGATGTAGTGGGATAATGAGCATCAACCCTCAATGTATTGATGAGGTTGATGGAACCAACAATATTATGCATCAACATCATCATGTCACAAGGAAAACGCCTCCATGTAGTATAGAGCTCCTCTACCCGTGATATGTCTCTAGGGGGTACATGTACCACTCTGTGTCTAGTCATGACAGGACATATCTCATCCACCGCATCTAGTCAAACTCTCATATTCGACTTGCGTGGCATGTGGGGTCTCTGTATTATTGGAGGCTACTCCTCTGCCTCCTCCATCACCTCATCCTCATGTTAGGGAGGTGCATCCCCAACATATGTTCCAATATCTACAGAACGCTAAATAATAATTATAAGATAATTGAAACAAAATGTTACAATAAATTACATGTGCATTAAATAAGACATAAAAATATGCAAATAGATTGATCAAAACATAACAATAATATTACCTCTCTCATATGTTGGCTCCTCTGTTGCAAATCAGATGTTTTGACATCCTCTCCAATCTATCCTCGCATACGGGTACTCTACAATATCGAGGACATTATCGTCCTCGCTAAACAATAAATCAATTACCACCCTTCCCACCAGAGTAATCAGATACTCAGACTGGACCCTATTGGGCATCAACTGCCCCCACATGCACATATGAGCATCAAACATAGGCCTAGCAGGAAAGCGGGGTACCGTTAGTCAAGTGGCATGAACCCTCTCAAAAAATAGTGTATACGACTTACATGTGAATGGGAAGAATCTCGTCCCAGACAAAATAGAGCGATAGTGATCTAATGCACGACAAAATTGTCTCAAAAAAACATTTTCCCACCTAATCAATCAGGGCTTCCGCAATAAACTATCTACATAATACAACATAGAGAAACTAATGTGTTTCCCATCAGAGCTATACTGTGACAGTGACGAGAGCATATAATACAGACACCTAACGTCCTCTCTCTCAAATGCACCTATCCACAACTGAACACCTTCAACATGGAACTTTGAAGCCAAAGAAATATCTAGACTGACACATCTCTGCACATATGCCAGTTGGGTCTCTCCTACAACATCGGGCAGTAGCACAGGGAAATGGGGAAAATACACCCCCCTCTTAGACAACCTAGTGGTGAAATAGACATCCTCCATTGTGGGATGATACCACATATCGGGACCGACCCTGAACCCCGGTCTTGCATAATCCCAACAATGGATCAGCTGCTATAACAATGCAAAGTTCACCCTAAGGAATCTGTCCTCCTGGTGAAACTTTAGGAGACCAATATCCATCAAAAGGTCATGTGTATGTTGTGAAATAGGGTTGGGTAAGCCTCCCTCTCCCTCTCGCTCGCCTCCAACTCATGCATAAATTGTACGTGTTGACCTACCGCTACCCCAAATCCTCATTCTCTTGTCATCGTTGTCTCTAATTCACATACAAATATTGTTAGGCACATATATAAAGATAAAATAAATTATAAATTATGTGTATTGAAAAAAATCCAAAATTAATTTTTTTTTGCATTTTTTTTTAAATCAACTGGTGCATCTCCAACAATTCATATACCCCATTGTTGGTGTGCTAACTCAAAACAACAACATCGCTAAGCGGTGCATCCCATAGGACTATTTGTACTGATGCAGTTCTTTTAACAACACAGATTCATCTCGTTAACAAAGACACACCACAATACTGAAATTTATATTGCACGAATCCACAATGCTCTTTGTTAAACCGAAAGCACCGGTGTGCCATGACTACCAGAGCACCAATATGTTGTCTACCAGTGATGTTGTATTACCGATACCGGTGTGTTTGGTGGACTGATGGGCATCGCTAATATAAACTTCATTATCGCAGCTAAAGCGGTGCGACGGGTTACTATCAACGCACCGACATGACCATGATAGTGGAGCACCGACGTTTTGTAGATCAATGCATTGTAAAGGATAGAGCACCGAGAACAAGGCATCCAATGAGATGCCCCGCTATAAAAATTTGGTCAATATGTGTTTCGGTGTATTGTATTACAATGGTTTAACCTCTACCTTGAATTTTATAAATTGTTATGTTAGTGGTGTCGTTAGTTAAGTGAAGTGTACCAGTGGGTAATGTTATACGACACCGATGTGATTTATTCGGTGTCTTTATGTTTTTTATAAAGTATGGAGGTGCATTTGAACATTGACGTACCAAGGTGTTATGTTTCGTGTATGTACCGAGGTGGTTGGTTAAATTTGGTGCATCTCTATGTTAAATTTTCATATAACGTTGAGTCAACGGTGTAGTTAATGAAGTGAAATGTGTCGGTGCAGGTAGAAGCCCATTGTGCACCAGTTTTGGGGAGTTCCAAAGGATGCACCACGTTGTAAATTATAGAGCATCGAGAATGAGGCATCCAATGAGACGCCCCACTATGAAAAATCGGGCAATATATGTTCTGATGCGTTTTTGTATACATTATTGGTGCATTGGATTACAATGGTTGCATCGTTGGGTTAAATTTTATAAATCGTTATGTCAGCGGTGTCGTTAGTTGAGTGAAGTATAGCGGTGCATAAGGTTAAACAATGGCAGAGAGATTTATTCATTGTGTGTATGTTTTTATAAAGTATGGCGGTGAGTTTGAAAACTGACGTGTTGCGGCGTTATTTTTTGGGTACACCCTAGTGTTGTTGGTTACAATTGGTCCACCGCTAGGTTAAATTTTATATATCATTGAGCTAGTGGTGTGATTAATGAAGTGAAATGTGTTGGTGTGGGAAGAATACCATTGTGCCCTGGTTTCGGGGCGTTCTAAAGGATGCACCACCTTGTTTTTAATAATTCATCGTGATGCACTTGAGTGAAAGGCGCCAATGTGTACATTTACTTGGTGCAACAGAGGAGGAGCTCAATGTGTGTTTAACATGGTATGCACCGCTTCAGGGCGAATTAAACCGTTTAGGTGCATTGCGCGAAATTGAAAAAAAAATGAAAAAAATCATAAATTTCAAAATAAATTGTAATTTTGAATGGATGAAAATGCAAATCGGAAGATAATAAATAATTTTCCTGGTCTCTTCAGTCCCGAGGAGGCATAGTTGCACCATTGAGATGAAATTAATTTTTTTGGTAATTTCCAAAATTTGGAAATGTGTGGAATCCACCAATGGAGTTATTCAAATCGGTGTAGAGCACCAGAAACAGGGCGTCTTAGGAAGAAAGGTAAGCATCGATGCTTGCTTGAGAGTTTGGAAGCACGAGATGCATTATTACAATGAAAAAAAGTTTGGTATTTTTTTTTCAATTTACCCTATGTCGGTGCGCTTTTGGACATTTAGGTGCACCGGCGCAGAATATTCAACCATATCGGTGTGATTTATTCGGTGCATATAATTTTATTATAAAATATGGGGGTGTGTTTAAACATTGACTCTCCAGGGCGTTATGCTTCGGGTACACCCCGGTGTGATTGATTAAACTTGGTGCACCACTAGGTTAAATTTTATATATTGTTGAGCTAGTGGTGCGATTAATGGACTGTAAAGTGTCGGTGCAGGTATACGCCCATTTTGCGCCATTGTCGGGGCATTCTGAAGGACACACCACTTTGTATTTTGGAAATTTATCGTAGTGTGTTGCCTTGAATGACACCGATGTAGACATATATGGGCACACCTATGACGATGCTCACTGTGTATTTAACACAGTACGCACTACTTTAGAGTGAGTCGAACTGTTCGGGCACATTGCACGAAATTGAAAAGAAAAAATTGAAAAAAAATGAAAAAAATGCCAAATTTCAAGCTAAATTGTCATTTTGATTGGATGAAAATGCAAATATGAAAGTAATAAATAATTTACCTACTTTGTTATGTCCTGAGGAGGCATGGTTGCACCATTGAGAGGAAATGAAAATTTGTGGTAGTTTGCAAAATTTGGAAATGTGTGGAATCCAACAATGGAGCTATCCAAATCGGTGTAGAGCTCCAGAAATGGGGCATATTAGGAAAAATGTTGAGCACTGGTGCTTGCTTGAGAGTTTGAAAGCATGTGATGCACTATAACAATGAAAATCGGTTTGGTAATTTTTTTTTATTTACCCTACCACATTGCGTCGTTAGACATTTAGGCACACCAATTTGTGTTGTTCAATGACACCGGTGTGATTTATTCAGTGCATGTACTTTTATTATAAAGTATGGTGGTGTTATTGGAACATGGATGCATCGAGGCGTTATTGTTCATTAACGTGTTGGTGCATATATTCCTTAAAGGCACACTGATAAAAAAAGCCTTCGCAAAAACCTCCAGCGACCAGCCTTCGCTATGAACAATAATGGGGCATTTGAACATTTAAACATTGATGCGGTAGTGTTTAGATGTGCATTGGTGCGTATGTCGCATAAAGAAGCATCGAAAAAATTTGGTTGCTCGCCTCCACTATAAATATTTAAGGGAATAATTTTTCGGGGAGGTTCCACAAAAACCTCTGCAAGAAGGTGCTCTCCTTGTAGTGCGATAAGGGCGAACATTGGGAGGAAGATTGCCTGGTACTAGAGGAATGGAATGATCATGGGCACCATGGGAAGGGGAAAGTACATGGGGAGTATTAAAGATAGCATGGTGTTGTAATGTCCCTTTCCAAATAGGAGCTCCAGAGAGGAGGCTAAATGGTCTAAACAACCCCGTTAGACTATAGCCAGGGCAAGACATGGGTAAACAGGGTTACTAGAGTTCATTTTAGTCAAAGGTGTTATAATCGAAAAGTGACATTGAGCTAAAAGTGGCTAAAAGCGCGTTTAATCCAACTTGAGCTAAAAATAGAATAGATGAGCTAAAATTAGAAGTCAACATCGAATTAGGGTTTCAGTCAGCTATAAGAGAAGGTTTAGCGACCTAATCCATCATTATGTAGATTTTGACCTATTATTGAGGAGAGAGGCGCATCTCAGGAGAGATAGTTCAATGGATTCTAGGAGGAAGACACCATTTGGTTGATTTTTCTATTGAGAGACACACCCTACCCACAGGGAAGATCACACATGTCTTCCATCATTCTTCAACAGAAGTTACACAGGTTCCAGCAGCAAGGGCGCATTTATTCAGGGTGAGGGTGCAACTTCTGAGGAGGTTTAGTGGATTGACTTGTCCCTTTCAGGGAGAGTTCAGAGATTCCCCTCCGACCCAGTTGAGAGGAAGGAAAGGCGCATATTTTTCCTGATTCCTCATCATATTACAACGGAGGAATCATTTGGGGTGCATTTTGCGGACATTGGGAGTGCGACACTTGGGGAGGACACATTCAGGGTTCTCGAGCGATCATCAGTTAATATCCAGAGAAATCCTTCTGACCCATTTCTCAGTAGACTTGGGCGATCAGTTTGAGACACGCATCAACCGATTCCGACGATGGAATCACTAGGGCACAATTTTCTAGAGTAGAGGGGGCGCATTTTCCCTAGGGGGATCCATCTAGGGACCAGATACACTAGTTAAGGTCCAAACAGTCACTAGTACTATGAGGCAGAGTAAGGCGCATTGTTTGGGAAAGTTTCCAAGAATTTCTGAGAGGTATAGCCACCAAGGCAAACTTTGCAAACTTGCAGCAGTTGTCGTGCGAGCTGGCATATCCGCAACAGTTCTTCATCTCATCCATTGCATTCCACATCATTCTTCGGGCATCGGGTATTAATGTTTTAGTTGCTTTTGTATTCGATCTAAGATCCTTTTGTCATTTATCTAGCTGAGTGATTCATTTTTTTCAGTCGCATTCAACATTTGTACTCCACGGATATAGGATTTGCAGTCTTTTGTCGCCATTATTATTTGAATGCTCATTTATATGTTGTAAACAATTAATCCTACACACACATTAGCAGAGTTTCCTAGAATAGCCAAGTCATGAACATTACAGTGGTATCAGAGCTTTAGTCTTGACAACCTGTGACTAAAGATGATGAGTGAAGTAGAGGACCCAAGGGGTTGTGAGCACATAGGTGACGAATATGTCACTTACAACAGACGCAAGGAGGGAAGATCTAGATATGATTTTCTCCCTTTTCCTCCCATCTCACAGGAAGAGGAAGAGGCAGAGAGGGAAGTAGAAAGAAGGGCAGAGCGAGAGGCTGAGTGTGAGGCAAAGAGGATGTTAGAAGATAGATATGAGAGACCAGAGGGTAGTGGTAAGGCCCCCATGGACCCAGATGCACCCTTCATGTAGGTACTCGGCAATCTGGTAGTCAGTCAGCAGGCCATGAATTAGTCCTTGGTACAGATGGTTAATATATTTTCCATAGTGGGCACCCCGGGCACACAAACCCCACATGCAGCACAGGGGAACTCAGGGGCAGGAAATAGACCCCAATATCCTACTAGCACATACACCTCTTCGAGTAGGATTCCCATGCCATTTTTCCCCAGTTTCTAAAGGCCACCCCCAGTAGCAGCACAACAACTGATAGCATAGAGGTCGCCCACTCAGGCGGAGGACATTGTAGAGTATAGGAGGGAGTATGCAGCATTGGGTCATGACTTCCTTCAGGACATGACCATGGTCGAGTATTGTAGACTCGGACTCAGGAACCACCCTAGAGAGCCACAAAGAGGAGGACAGCAAGGGCATAACACTGATTTCATTTGGAAAGTTGGTAAACTCACCATACCTTCGTTTGAAGGATCATCCAAATGCACTGTTAGAGCTTGGGTACAAAAGCTAGACACATACTACAAGCTCAACCAGATGACCGAGACACAGGACATCAGTTTCGCTACCCTACACTTGGAGGGTGAGGCACACCATAACACCCTGTTTCCCCCAATCTGTAAATATAACTATGTTGGCCAGGGAACTATGGAAAACTCAAAGGTGTGAATGTTTGTTTTGATGGACCTTTGTATAAAAGGTCGATGAATGTAAATTTGTTATGAATATGTGTTGCATGACTACTAGGAAGGGGATGTGCTAAAAGAGACCATGATTGTTAATGAAAAGGTGGTGGAAGGGGCCCGGAGCGGTTGCGTTAACTTCCACCAAGCCAGTACTATGTTGGTTTTAATTTCTCAAGATCATAACAACCCTCTGACCCAAAATGAATTACAGTCGAGCTGGTAGGTAGGAAGACCTCCTCAAGAGTTAATGAGGGGATAGGGCAGACCGTTCATCTGTAAGGCTTTCGGACCTGACCACGGGCTGAGGAAGGAAAGAAAGGAAGTGTGGTGTGGGCAGAGAGGACTGGCGAAGAATGCAGAGACGAGAGCGGAAACTCTCGGGTCCAAGGAAGGATTGAGAGCGAAAAGTGAGTTGAGATCAAAGAGAAGAGAGACTGAGTCAGGACAAGGAGAGTAACCTTCATCCTCGTCTATTCCTGTATATGGATAAGGAGAATAACCTTCGTCCTCGTCTATTCCTGTATATGGATAAGGAGAGTAACCTTTGTCCCTAACTTCCATTGAGCTGGAAGTAAGAGATTGAATCTCAAAGCATCGTGGCCTAAGCTTGGGGGTGGCCAGTGATAAATCCATTGGGAGTGACTGAGCCTATGGTTGGGTGGAAATGAGCACCCCTCTCAGCAGTTGCATCATGCCTTGTGGTTCTGATAAGTGTTTTATGCCTTGTATTTTGAATTGAATATCATGGATACATGCTCATGTTTATACACCCATAAATGGTTTTTGTATGGAATGATTACCTGGTGTTTTAGATTGGAAGTAATGGATGCATGTGTATACTTATATGCCATAGTTGGTTTCTGTATAAAATGATTAAGTCTGAAGCATGAGTCTATTCCACTGAGAATTGTCCCATCTACTTGATTCTCGTGATGTTATAATTTAATTCCTTGAAAGCACCTTCCCCAGGGAATTGCATCATATCTCAGAGTCAGAGTAAGCTCCTTGGTATGGATACCGCTACGGTAAACCCACGAGTTTACCTTGCCCCGATGTCATATCTCCTAACTCGGTGAGTTAGGAAGGCACTTCATTCAGGTCAGTAGCCTAGGGACTTTGAAACGCACCCAATCCCTTATCCATAAACCCGACTAAGAGTAGGGATAATTTTCCCAAGAATCATCTGAAGGTTCAGGTGACCTGGGTTTGGGAACCCTGTGCAAGAAGGAGTTACTTTTCGAAGGTTTCGGAGCTGCGGAAGCTCGAAGCTCTAAGAGGTTGAATTTTGTTGCCCAAGTTCAGAAAGGATAGCGAGTTCAAATAATGAAATGGAATATCCTTTCATTTGGGAGATGAACGAACGAGATCCTTCGGGAAGGATCTGAGGTCTTTCACAACCATTAGATTTGAAGAGGGAGCGCAAGTGTTAACGCCTCGACTCCTTCAGTCTTCACAAGTAGCGATGAAATCTGGACCATAGATCCAAGGATCTATCGGGACCCTCCTTGACCTTCCATCATAAGAAGACACGTGGCGAGAGATCATCATTTCGTTGACTCGCTACTGAAAGAAGTCAAAGGGTAGAGTTTTGTGAACTCACGAGACCCGAACTCATGATTTGATCTGAATCGTCAGATCACAGGAGAACCATGACCGTTGATCTAGGCGAGGGGATATCGGGAGTTCGAGGATCAGGCTTTTGAAAGATAGGCATTGGGTTGTGTTCCAACTTCGTGAAACGCGAAGTCCTGATGAGTTCGGAGAATAAGCCCCAGTTCGTGGCGACTGGTCGTATGGGTGGAAGATTAGGGGAGGAGCTAATGGAGATCGGGATTTCGGGGATCAGAGAGTCAGAGTTGGCTCACGTTCATTATCCCGATACACGAAATTGTGACACGATCACATTCGTCAATTGAGGTGGTAGCGCAGGACCATAGATCTGGTCTTGAAGAGAAACCTGAGGTCAGGAATTCGGGGAAACAAGAGTCAAGATTGACTTGCATGCAGATGTCCCGAAGTCCCGAAATGTGAAACGCCTTTTTATAGGCGTGCAGTCACAGCCTGTGGTCGCATAGGTGAAGACCGCGTCTTGTGCATGTTCGTGTTGGTGGGGTTTCAATAGGGCCTGTGGATCAAATAACGGGATTTTAGCAGGAAATCGTAGATCTAATCCGGCTCCTAAACGAGAAATTTTATTTAGTTCTCGCACAAAGTGTGGGGGTGTTACACACACAAGTGGTGGAATCATGGATTGGTGGCGTTGGGACATAGTCACATCACCTCCTACAGGGAGTTCACAGAGAGACTCATGGATAGGTTTGACAAGAGGGATCTCGAGATCCACTTCAGGGATCTAGCCTAGTTGAGACAAACTGACACAAAAGACACATTCATCACAGAGTTTTAGCGGGTAGCAGTGGCAATGACAGATATATCAAAGCCCGGGTTGATCATGTTATTCACAGAGGGACTCACAGAGCCCTTTAGAGGATGGGTGAAGGCATACAAGCCTCACACATTGCAGGACGCCATCTTACACACTAGAGATTTGGAAGACTTAGTGCCAAAGACTAAACCCTTTTCCAAACCCTTCATACTGCAGAAGGACCGAGACAGGAAGCCATTCCAGAGAGAATGGAAGGGCAAGGAGAAGTTGGATGATGAGACGAGGCAAGAGGTTATGAGGAAGAATCTTTTCTTCAACTGCAGAGACCCTTGGGTACCTGACCATAAGAGCATGGGTAAGGGAGAGATTCATTATATTGAGGTGGTAGCAAATAGTGTGGACAGTGAGGAGGAGGAGCATGGTAGTGGATCCACTAGCTTAGAGGAGGAGTCAAAACATGCAAAGGAGAAGCCTCCCCATAGACCACCGACACTGGTAGGGGCCCACCCACCGGTAGTTCCACAACCCCTTAAGTAGGCTAACAGACGGAAACCAACAAAGGGAGGAGTCATAGCGACCCTTTATGGTGTTCGCAGGTATGATACCCTCCGAATCAGAGGGACTATTCAGGGACAATGGGAAATCACCCTAATAGATGGTGGAGCCACCCACAACTTCATTGACGCTTCATTGGTATTGAGACGTGCACTTCAAATAGAGGAGTTTGAGGGGTTTGATGTCACAGTAGCATATGGCCATATAGTGGAGTGTCTAGACAGAGTTCCGGAATTGGAGATAAAGTTAGGCAACTACACAGTTAGAGACACATTTTATGTGGTTAACCTATCTGACACGGATGTGGTATTGGGAGTCCAGTGGATGATCACCTTGGGAAAAATCACCACCAATTACCAAACCTTGGAGATGGGATTCAGAGACAGTGATGGGAAGAGGGTTGTTCTGAGAGGTATGTCAACAAGAGCACCCAAGGCAGTTTCGGCCAAGACGATGGAGAGGATATTCAGACATGGGGAGGTAGCATATGTCGTAGAGTGCTTGATCACTACATGGAAGGATTCAGAGGGTCTACAATAGTATCATAGAGAGATCAAGAACTTGTTGGGACAACATCAATAGGATTTTGGGTCAATTCCACTAGGGAGACCACCTGATAGGGGGTTTGAGCAAACCATTGAGTTGGAGGAGGGGGCCAAACCTATGATCACACTCTCCTATCGTCATCTAAGGAGGTTGAAGGATGATATAGAAAAATCAATTAAGGAATTTCTAGCGATGGGACACATCAGACCGAGCAACGGCCCATTTGCCTCTTCAATTGTCTTAATTTTGAAGAAGGATGGCACCATGAGGATGTGCATTGATTACCGGGCCTTGAATAAGAAAACCATCAAGAACTGGTATCATATCCCTCGCATTGACGAGTTGATGGATGAACTACATGGGGCAGTTTTCTTCTCAAAGATTGATCTATGCTATGGGTATCATGAGATCGGCATCCGAGATAAGGACATAGAGAAGAGGACATTTCAGTATCGCTTTGGACATTTCAGTGTCGCTTTATGCCATTTCAATCTTGCATGAACCACATATTCAGTGATCAATTGAGGAAATCACTCTTGGTTTTCTTCGACGACATCTTGGTCTACAACAAGACATGGAAGGAGCATATGAGGCACTTAGATGAGGTTTTGAGCATCATGAAGGCGCAGTCACTATACGCCAAAGAGTCCAAGTGTGAGTTTGGTATGATAGAACTACTTTACTTGGGCCACATCATCAATGCACATGGGATACAAGTACACCAGGAGAAGATCAGGGCCATTATGGATTGGCCAACACCCAAGAACGTGATAGAGTTGAGGAGCTTCTTCGGGTTATGCAATTATTACAGTTGGTTTGTCAGGTGTTTTTCTAAGCTCGGAGCACCACTGAAAGATCTCACTAAGCATGGGGATTTCAACTGGACCGATGAGTCACATAAATCCTTCGATCACATGAAGGAAGTCATGGGCACATGTCTAGTGTTAGCATTACCAGACTTCACTCTCCCATTTGTATTAGAGTGTGATGCATCCAACGAGGGTATCAAGCTAGTTTTTATGCAGGGAGGACACCCTATTGTATTCGAGATCAGGGAGCTCAACGAGCCCGAGAGGTTGTATTCCATCTATGACAAGGAAATGATGGCAATCATGCACACCTTGACCAAATTCAAACAATATTTGGTGGGCAGCAAATTCCTGGTCAAGACAGATCACAACAGTTAGACCTGCGACATGTTCTTTGATGGAGATTTCAGCTGATTGGAAATCCCACTTGTTAGTGGAATATTCCAAGAACCAGTTTGCTTGCGAGATTCTGGATGGATAGATTCAGGATGATAGGTACAGGGTCATTGGCGATGTCATATTCTACAAAGACAAAGTCTACTTAGTGTTATCGCTCTGTAATTTCTAGAGGTTGTAGAAGAAAGAACAGAGGTAACTACAAAACCACTTTGGAAGCTGGGATCTAGCCCTTCCAGCTTCAGAGAGGGATCTCTCTGTAAGATTTAGATTTGTTTGAGTTAAAATGTTAGGCTAGTTATGACAATTCAAGATTGTTTGTTTTTTTGAAATATTTGGCCAACAGTCTGACACGAGAATCCTGTGAAAGAGCCTTTTTTTATTATTGGTCGATCCTCTTGAATGATACAAAGTAGCTTTCCTGGATGCAAAAATCAACCCTCAATACTTCGAAAGGAGAAGTATTTATACATTTATTTACATAAGATCTTGTCATAAATGATTAGGATATATTTGAGGGATATCTAAACTAATTGAATCTCTAATTACAAAAATATAGGAATCTTTAGATCTTCTCGGATTTATGGTGTTGATTTGATGGAAGTTGTTGGTGACTTGTCCCTTTCACTTTGCGTAGTTGTTGGTGACTTGTCCCTTTCACTTTGCGTAGTTGTTGGTCCCCTCTGGATGAAACATCGAACTTATCTTTACTCAAGTAACTCGCATAGTTTGTCCCACCTCTTTTTTCTTGGGATTGATATCTTGAGTAATTTTCAGTAAATTTCATCCATCTCTGTGTACTTAACAAAAGTAGGTTTAGTGATGAAAATATGTTTGATTTCATGTTGAATGTTCAAGTCAAACTGCAATGTTTCCAGGAAAGCTTTCCCAGTGATGCTTCTGTGTATCCCTGCAAATTTTGAATTGTCTTTTTCCACTGTCTTTAATTTCTGGTTATAATCAGCCAGGGTGATTAACTTGTCATTCAACACTAACAAACCAGGTAGACCTTTTTTGTTCAACACCTCGAACTTGTTGAAGAATCTCTACACTCCCATGTCCATAACCTGAGATTTTTCTTCCAACTGCAACATGAGGCCTTTCTTGGTCAGAACCTTTTTTATTTCCAGGATAGTTTCATTTATGTCCTCTATCTCTAGCTCCTCTAACTCTTGTTTTTTTCAGAGTTTAGAAACATGATTAGCTCTATGGATTTTGTTGGATTTTCTCCCAAATCTTCCTTGATGATTTCAATAGCTCCTCTAGCTTTCTAAATTAATTCATGCTTCTCAAAGATGATTTGTATAGAGGGCCAAATCTATGTCATGGATTTATTGATGTCTATCCATATATTTTCCTTAGCTTGGGCTAAGGTATTTTCCATGGTTGTTTCTTCCCTAACTATTGCAATCATTCGCTTAGCCTCTGAGATTTATGCATTTATGCCTGGTGACAGGCCTGAATCCTTGATTTCTTTTCTTGTAATAACTTCACCTCTTCATGTAACGTTATGATTTCTACTCCTTGTATGGACATGTCCTCCATAGATTTCCCCAGTTTATCATATGCATTTGAAGTTTGTGTTGGGATTGATGTTGATGTATAAACATCAGTTGTTCTTATCCTTGTCAGTGGAACTGCATCTAGAGGAACCATAGCCAATTGTGCATTCTGATCTTTTTCCTTGATCAACTTGTCCATATCTACTTCCATTTCCCTAATCTGTGCATTTTGCTCCATAATCAATTTGAGCATTTCTTCTTTTTGGCTTTTTGTCTCAGCTACTTCTTTAGTTTGTGAATCCTCTGTGGCTAGAAGTTTCAGTTGTTTCCTGAGTGATGTTAAATCAACATTCTTCTTCTTTATCAACTCTTCTGCTGCTTTGACATTAGTCGGATCATATCCAATTTTGAGAACAAACTCTTCTAATGATTTTATCTTATTATCCTTGGCCAAAGAAGAGATCTTTTCAATTTTTAATTGAGACTGGATATTATTTAGGGATACCTGTAATTTGGAAGTTGTAATTGAGGTGTTGGTTAGGTTTGAAAAGATCATTTCTCATGTTTGTCTATGCATATCCATCTGGTCAACAGGATGGACATCCTTTACATCAAATTTAAAAGAAGTCTTATTGTAATATGTTGTTGTCTTGGGATAGGGGACCTGTGTCTGTAAGAATGCCATTTGCATTCTTCCCTTCTCTGTGTCAAAATATGACAAAATTTTGTACTGAGCAGTAGAGATTTGTTTCCAAAATTGAGTATAAGTGTTGGTGTTAAGAAGTTCATTCCTTTATTTAATTTCCTTATACTTGTCAAAAATATTTGACACCTTTTCTCCATGAATTGATTGAGCTATCAGAGTTGTATCTGGATTTCTTTGTGAGGCTGGTGATGATGGAGATCCTACAGACAAACTGTATGATTGTGTTGAAGAGTGTGGTCCTTCCAAAACTATTGTAGATTTCATTTCTCCCTCTTTCAGAAAACATGTTGTGTGAATGGTTTTAGTCCTCTTCCTATATACTTGAAAATCATCTATTGAGACCGATGTGACTGAAGGAGAGTCTTATTTTCTTGACCTTTTCTATGCTTGTCTCTTAGGTGTGATGGTCTGTGAAGCGGTTATAGACACAGGCTGCTCTTTTGCTTCTTGCAAAGTGTTCACTTCCCACTTAGCCTAGTTCATATATCTCTCAATCTCTGGTTTTTGTGTGTGGACATAGGGAGTGGTATTTTGTTTGGTCCTCAGGTCATAAATGATACCAAATGGGTCATATGACCAAGTGAAGCTAAGAGGAAACTTCATTTGTCTCAAGAGGATGTCTACTTCTTCACCAGTTTCTCTATTGTTGCAGATAAATGGTCCAATCTGAGTTTTGATTCTGAATTGGGATTTCTTCTTGGCTTCTACAAAATGAATTTCATTTGAATTTATCATCTGCCTTATGTACTCCAATGCAAAAATCCTCAATGGGAGGTATTTAGGCAACTTGTATGGTGGCAGCTCACATCCATACACCCTGACTTATGTATAATTCAGGTATAGATACGAGTCACCTATACTAGCTTGATCAGTTAGGTGTAAAACCTTCTAAATTTCTTCAATAATAATGGGTTTTATACTGCTGCTCATCAAACAAGTAGCTGGATAGATGAACCGATCTATGAAATATTTGAAAGTGTACTATGTTGAATTCTTTCTCACCAATGAAGTCCAAAATATGATTGAATGTGGACTTTCTTGTTCATTTAGCTTACGGAGTGCAAAAGGAAACATGTCTCCTTGATAAAATAGGAACATATAAACCATAATTGAAGAATATTTGAACATCCCTTCAGTTGGAAACTTGAGGAATTGTTCATGAATGGCGTGAGCCAAGAATTGACTGAAATTGAATTTCACAACAACCTTTTCTTCTGTAGAGAAAATGGACAAAAAACCTAAAATAGGTTTATCTACCCATTCATCATAAAAATAACCTAACAGACATGAAATCATGGAGATAATCTGGTTAGCTTTCTCTATGAAAATAAAAGAGGGATATGATGGATTTTTCTTAGGCAATTGGGCATCTTCACGGAAGAAAATCTCAAAAAATTGGGCTCTTTGTGGAAAGGTCAATTTATGATACAATTTGTTTAGGGCTTCGATAGAGAAAGGGATGGTGGAATCACTTTGAGGGATATGTAGCATTTGATCAATGGTTTCAGGAGTAATTGTGAACAAAATCTCACCAGTGGGAGAGGCAAGGGCTCTTTGGCTTGGCAGATAATTAGTCTGGCATTTGAGGACAAATTCACGGAACGGGTAAGTTTGGGGAAACATGTAAAGGGGAAAATTGGATTCCCAAAGTCCAATTTCGTCGCTCTGGTCAAGGAAAATTTCCTTCATCCAGCAGTGCAATTCGAAAAAATCAAATTTGCACCTCGGCTCTGCAACCTTGTAATCTTTGTCTGCCAGAGGAATGTGGTCCAAGTCGATGGGAGGGGGAATCATTGGGTTTTCAGAGGTGTCGACATATTGCCTTTGGGAGCCATAATTGACAAATTAATAATGGAATGAGTTGGCAACACTTTAATTACCTAGAAAGGTTCGCATGTTGAACGGTGAGAGGTGGCGGTGGTAGTTTGACAGCTAGCTTGGCGCGGTCTTCACGGGTTCTTAGTCAGCAAACAGTGTAACGGGAGTGAAAATGGGCGGTTTTTATATGCACAGGGATATCTGTTCGGCCGCAGGATCGTTACAGGACAACTAACGGTCACGGGGAGGGGTTTAATTGGCTAACAGGTATAATGTGTGGGACAAGTGTCATGTAGGGAGAGGTTAAGTGGCGATGGGAAAAGTGAATGGTATTGGGATTAGGTTTGGAGGATTT
>JZKD02S2377017.1:218834-241745 GCA_000966675.3 Picea glauca
AAGTGGGATGATTGTTTGTTGTCCTAAAACAACAAAAGAAGACAGCCATACAGTTGAAACTTAGAGCCATACTAAGGTCAAGGACAGACCTTAGATGGCAGCCTCATAGGACCTCGGAATTTCAACAATGAGAATCTTGTGAAAGAGCCTTTTTTATTACTGGTCGATCCTCTTGAATGATACAAAGTAGCTTTCTTGGATGCAAAAATCAACCCTCAATACTTCGAAAGGAGAAGTATTTATACATTTATTTACATAATATCGTGTCATAAATGATTAGGATATATTTGAGGGATATCTAAACTAACTGAATCTCTAATTACAAAAATACAGGAATTTTAGATCTGCTCGGATTTCTGGTGTTGATTTGATGGAAGTTGTTGGTGACTTGTCCCTTTGACTTTGTTTAGTTGTTGGTCCTTGCTGGTTGAAATATCGAACTTATCTTTACTCAAGTAACTCACATAGTTTTTCCCACCTCTTTTTACTTGGGATTGATATCTTGAGTAATTTTCTGTAAATTTCATCCATCTTTGTGTACTTAGAAAAAGTAGGTTTAATGATGAAATATGTTTGATTTCATGTTGCATGTTCAAGTCAAACTGTAATGTTTCCAGGAAATATTTCCCATTGATGCTTCCTTGTATCCCTGCAAATTTTGAATTGTCTTTTGCCACTATCTTTAATTTTTGGTTATAATCAGGCAGGGTGATAAACTTGTCATTCAACACTAACAAACCAGGTAGACCTTTTTTGTTCAGCACCTCGAACTTATTGAAGAATCTTTGCAGTCCTATGTCCATAACCTGAGATTTTTCTTCCAACTGCAACATGAGGCCTTTCTTGGTCATAACCTTTTTGATTTCCAGGATAGTTTAAGTTCTATCCTCTCTCTCCAACTCCTCTAACTCTTGTTTGTTTTTAGAGTTTAGAAACTTGATTAGGTCTGTGGCTTCTATTGGCTTTTATCCCAATTCTTCCTTAACGATTTCAATAGCTCCTCTAGCTTTCTGAATTAATTCATGCTTCTCAAAGATGATTTGTATAGAGGGCCAAATCTCTGTCATGGATTTATTGATGTATATCCATATATTTTCCATAGATTGGGCTATGGTATTTGTCATGGTTGTTTCTTTCCCTAACTGTTGCAATCGTTGGCTTAGCCTCTGAGATTTATGCATTTCTGCTTGATGACAGGCCTGAACCCTTGATTTCTCTTTCTGTAATAACTTCACCTCTTCCTGTAACTTTCTGATTTCTACTCCTTGTATGGACATGTCCTCCATAGATTTCACTAGTTTATCAGATGAATCTGAAGTTTGTGTTGGGATTGATGTTGATGTATAAACTTCAGTTGTTCTTATCCCTGTCGGGGGCACTGCATCTAGAGGAAACATAGCCAACCGTGCATTCTATTCTTTTTCCTTGATCAACTTGTCCATCTCTGCTTCCATTTCCCTAATCTGTGCATTTTGCTCCATAATCAATTTGAGTATTTCTTCTTTTTGACTTTCTGTCTCAGCTACTTCTTTAGTTTGTGAATGCTCTGTGGATGGAAGTTTCAGTTGTTTCCTAAGTGATGCTATATCAACATTCTTCTTCTTTATCAATTCTTATGTTTCTTTGACATTAGTTGGATCATATATAATTTTGAGAACTAACTCTTCTAATGATTTTATCTTAGTATCCTTGGCCAAAGAAGAGATCTTTTCAATTTTTAATTGAGACTGGATATTATTCAGGGATACCTGTAATTTGGAAGCGGTCATTGAGGTGTTGGTCGGGGTTGAAAAGATCATTTCTCATGTTTGTCTATGCATATCCATCTGGTCAACAAGATAGACATCCTTTACATCAAATTCAAAAGAAGTCTTCTTATAATCTGGTGTTGTCTTGGGATAGGGGACCTGTGCCTGTAAGAATGCCATTTTCATTCTTCCCTTCTCTGTGTCAAAAGATGACAAAAGTTTGTGTTGAGCATTAGAAGTCTGTTTCCAAAATTGAGCATAAGTGTTGGTGTTAAGAAGTTCATTCTTTTTTTTAATTTCCTTATACTTGTCAAAAATATTTGACTCCTTTTCTCCATGAATTGATTCAGTTGTCAGAGCTGTGTCTGGATTTCTTTGTGAGGTTGGTGATGATGGAAATCCTACAGACAAACTATTTGATTGTGCTGAAGAGTGTGGTCCTTCCAAATCTATTGTAGATTACATTTCTCCCTCTTTCAGAAAACCTGTTGTGTGAATGGTTTTAGTCCTCTTCTGATATACTTGAAAATCATCTGTTGAGACCTTTGGGACTGAAGGAGAGTCTTCTTTTCTTGACCTTTTCTCTGCTTGTCTCTGAGGTGTGATGGTTTTTGAAGTGGTTATAGACACGGGTTTCTCTTCTGCTTCTTGCAAAGTGTTCACTTCCCACTCAACCTGGTTCATATATCTCTCAATCTCTGGCTTTTATGTGTGCACATAGGGAGTGGTCTTATGTTTGGTCCTCATCTCAGAAATGATGTCAAATGGGTCATATGACCAAGTGAAGCTAAGAGGAAACTTCATCTGTCTCAAGAGAATGTTTGCTTCTTCACCAGCTGCTCTATTGTTGCAGATAAATGGTCCAATCTGAGTTTTGATTATGAATTGGGATTTCTTCTTGGCTGCTACAAAATGAATTTCATATGAATTTATCATTTGCCTTATGTACTCCAATGCAAAAATCCTCGTTGGGAGGTATTTAGGCAACTTGTATGGTGGAAACTCACATCCATACACCCTGATTTCTGTATAATTTTGGTATAAATACCAGTCACATGTCTTGGCTTGATCACTTAGGCGTAAAACCTTCTGAATTTCTTCACTAACCCTGGGTTTTGTACTACTGCTCATCAAACAAGTATCTAGATAGATGAACTAATCCATGAAATCATTGAAACTGTACTCTGTCGAATTCTTTCTCACGAATGAAGTCCAAAATATGACTCACTGTGGGCTTCCTTGTTCATTTAGCTTATGGAGTGCAAAAGGAAACATGTATGCTTGATAAAATAGGAACATATAAACCAAAATTGAAGAATATTTGAACATCCCTTCAATTCGAAACTTGAGGAAGTGTTCATGAATGTTGTCAGCTAAGAATTGACTTAAATTGAATTTCAGTGCAACCTTTTCTTCTATACGGAAAATGGACAAAAAACCTAAAATAGGTTCATCTGCCCATTCATCTAACTAATTAATCCAGCTTAAACAATTGGATTAATTTTATTCCTCTACCTAACTATTTTAGCCAAGATTAGACAGTTTGGCTAAAATTATTCTCTAACCTAACAACATAAATTTAAAAATGTTTGATCATGATTATACTGTATGATTCAACATTATTTTTCTTTTCATGGGGTTTTCTTGTTTTTATCTTCTTCTTCTTCTTTTCCCTTTTTCTTTTCTTTTCTTTTATACCCTCTTTTATTTTCATTATTCTTTTATATCTTTTTTCTTTTTCTTTTGGAAATCATTTGCAGAATGTAATATTATTTACAATATAAAATCACTGAAGGAAGGAAAACTCAATCACATTTGATACTATGAAATATAGGACTCTGACACTTAGTACCAGATTTAGGGCTCAAGAAGAATATCCTCGCAGCAGTTCACGATTCACCATTAGCAGTCCATCAGGATTTTTTCAAAACCTACAGGAAGATCAAGAAGAGGTTCTAATGGAAGGGCCTCAAACAGGACGTTATGAGGTACATCAGTGAGTGTGTGACTTGTCAGCAGAACAAGTCAAAGCATACGCTTCCAGTAGGGCTACTTCGGCCACTCCCCATTCCAAAGCAGAAATGGGAGAGCATATCAATGGACTTCATCACTGGCCTACCCAAGGTCTAGGGTAAGGACTACATTTATGTAGTGGTAGATAGATTGACCAAGTTTTCTCACTTCTATGCCATATCAACAGAGTTCAACATAGTTCAAGTAGTCGAGTTATTCTTCAGAGAGGTCTTCAGACTTCATGGGTGCCGAGGAACATCATCAATGACAGTGACAGTCGATTTATTGGGATATTCTGGACGGATTTGTTTAGATTGGTAGTGATAGAGTTGACACCCAACACCAGCTATCACCCTCAGATAGATGGGCAAACAAAGATCCTTAACAAGTGTGTTGAAGGGTATTTTAGGAACTATGTCGATGGACAATAGAGGACATGGGTCAGATGGCTACATTTAGGAGAGGAATGCTACAACACCACTTTCCACATGTCCATTAGTATGATACCCTTCCTAGCATTGTACGGGTATGATGCTCCCACTTTGGTAGACTTGGTCTTCGGGGAGAGCAGAGCTCCCAAGGCCAAGGATTGGATCACTAAGAGTCATGAGATTCTCAAGGTACTAAAAGAGAATCTGCATACGACACAAAATAGGCAGAAGATGAGTGCGGAAAGGCACATGATAGAGCACATCTTCGAGGTTGGGGATTTGGTCTTCTTGAGACTCCAACCATACGGATAGTCATCTCCAAAGAAGAGTGGGGCTGAGAAGCTCAAGCCCAGATTTTATGGCCCTTACATGATCATGCGTCGAATAAGCGAGGTTGCATATGAGCTAGAGCTTCAAGAGGGGAGAAAGATACATAATGTGTTCCATGTATTGTGCCTCAAGAAGGCGTTGGGAAAATTCATCGGCACATCAAAGGAGCTCCCCCCATTAGATGAGGAGGGACAGTTGGAGTTGGTTCTGGAGGAGGTACTAGAGTTTCGGGAGTGGAAACTAAGGAGCAGGGTCATCCGAGAGTGTTTGATCATATGGAGAGGGCTTCTTGTAGAGGATGCTACTTGGGAGAGTGAGCAAGTGTTGTAGCACCTTGGATTGGTATTGCTTGAGGACAAGCAATTTCGGGAAGGGAGGACTGTAGTGTCCCTTTCCAAATAGGAGCTCTAGAGAGGAGGTTAAATGGTCTAAACAACCCCATTAGACTATAGCCAGGGCCAAACAGGGGTAAACAAGGTTACTAGAGGTCATTCCAGTCAAAGGTGTTATAATCAGAAAGTGACATTGAGCTAAAAGTGGCTAAAAGCGCTTTTAAGCCAACTTGAGCTAAAAATAGAACAGATGAGCTAAAATTAGAAGTCAACAGTGAATTAGGGTTTCAGGAAACTATAAGATAAGGTTCAACAACCTAATTCATCATTATGTAGATTTTGACTTGTCACTGAGGAGAGAGGCGGATCTCGAGAGAGATAGTTCAGTGGATTCTAGGAGGAAGACACCAATTGGTTGATTTCAGTGTTGAGAGACACACCCTAGTCACTGGGAAGACCACACAGGTCTTCCATAATTCTTTAGTATCATTTACATAGGTTCCAATAGCAAGGGCGCACTTATTCAGGGTGAGGGTGCAACTTCTAAGGAGGTTCAGTGGATCGACTTGTCCCTTTCAGGGAGAGTTCAGAGATTCCCCTCCAACCCAGTTGAGAGGAAGGAAAGGCACATATTTTTTCTTGGTTCCTTTTCATATTTCGACGGAGGAATCATCTGGGGCACACTTTGCAGACATTGGGAGTGCGACACTTGGGGAGGACACATTTGGGGTTCCTGAGCGATCCTCAGTTCAGATCCAGGGAAATCCTTTTGACCCATTTCCCAGTAGACCTGGGTGATCAGTTTCAGACACACATCAACCGATTTCGAAGGTGGAATCACTAGGGCGCAATTTTCTAGAGTAGAGGGGATGCATTTCCCCCAGGGGGATCCGACCGAGGAACAAATACACTAGTTAAGGTCCAGACAGTCACCAAGACTGTGAGGCAGAGTATGGCGCATTATTTCAGGCAGTTTCTAGGCATTTACGAGAGGTATAGCCACCCGGGCGAACTTTCCAGACTTGCAACAATTGTTGAGCGAGCTGGCATATCCGCAACAGTTCTTCATCTCATCCATTGCATTCCTCAACATTCTTCGGGCATCAGGTATCAATGTTTTAGTTTCTTTTGTATTTCGGCTAAGATCATTTTTTCATTAATCTAGTTGAGTGATTCATTCTATTCAACCACATTCGACATTTGTACTTCACAGAGATTTCATAATATAAGCTTTGTAGTCTTTTGTCACCATTATTATTTGAATGCTCATTTATATGTTGTAAACAATTAATCCTACACACAAATTAGCAGAGTTTCCTAGACTAGCCAAGTCAGGAACATTACAGGCGTCGGGAGAGTATAGATTGGAGTTCAGAGTGCATAAAGGGTGTCTCAACGACATGAATGGAATGGAGTTGGGCAATAATGCCAAAATGACCTTTTTTTAGTAGCTTTTCCATTTGGTGGGAATTAATGATCTCAAGTGAACTTGCTATGATACCTTGGAATTTATAATGTTGTCCCTCATGTTGGAACTGCATGGTTAGGTCCTTAAAGTCCATGAGGATGGGGCTGAGAGTGCGTAACCATTCAACTCCGAGCATAATGTCATGATCGTCCATGTCGATAACAAACATATGAGATTTTCAGGTGATACTGACCAATTTGTAGGTGCACATTTTCACAATGCTTGCGACATTTCATGGAACCACCATTGGCAATCATGATTTGAAATTTTTTTATTGCACGAATATAGCAATTGATTTCCCAGGAAACGTGATGATGAATAAAATTATGGGCATTGCCACTGTCAACAAGGATTATGACTTTCTTATACTTAACATATCTAATTAACTTGAGGGTTTGGGGAGCAGAGAAGCCAGTGAGGCCATGCAATGAAATTAGGGGTTCAACTTCTAATGGATTAGAGGGCAGAGTTATTGGATGACAATTGTCAGTAGACCAAAACCTACAAGCGTTAATCTCCACCACAATTTCCAAAGTTAGGATCCACGAGAGGGGTTTAACCCATGTCGTGAAACTCGCAGGAAGCATTGAACCCATTGTCCAACAATATCCCCCCCAGTACATGTCATGCGAGTTTCAAACTCAAGACCTATCGCTTTTATACCATTTGTTGGACTACAGTTTTCATTAGACTAAAACCTGTAGGTGTTAATATCCGCCACAATCACCAGAGTTAAGATCCACGAGAGGTTGTTAAC
The DNA here is from genome assembly GCA_000966675.3 of Picea glauca. NCBI lineage: Eukaryota > Viridiplantae > Streptophyta > Pinopsida > Pinales > Pinaceae > Picea > Picea glauca. The sequence continues at coordinate 225,914 of JZKD02S2377017.1, forward strand.
CCATGTCGTGAAACTCACAGGAAGCGCTAAACCTAATGTCTAACATGAGTAGGATCATTTGTTGGGGGTATTTCTTCAATGGGGGAAACTTCGACCTCCTCATCAACAACATCCTAAAAAATGGCCATAAAAAGATTTAGTTCCTTACCCTTGTGCCCCCAAAAATATTTGTCATCACAATTATAGCAAAGACCCTTGAGTCGTCGTTCAACCATTTTTTCCCGAGCTAAATTCTAGATCTCGAGAGTAGTGGCATGAGGGGTAGGATTGGTAGGTCAAGGGCGAGGAAGAAAAGAGGGGTTTCAGTTCTAGGAAAAACAACTTATTGTGCTTCCTAGGCACGTTTGGTAGCTTCCAACTGAATCTGGGGGCGAGCCATGAGGACCTGGGCTCATATTTCATTATCGAGGCTAATAATAAAGCATTCGTTGAAGAAGGCATATGAGATGCCCTCAGTTTTGAAAGCCAATTTCTCAAATGCAACGATAAAGCATTCCATGGTACCAAACTATTTCAACTTAGTCAAATGACCCAAAAGGTGTGTGTCGGTGTCGAAGCATTCATAAAGTTCGACCACAAACTGTGTCCAAGCAACATACCCTTGGCGCGATTTTTTACACCATTTCCACCATCGACATCGTTCAGGATCCAAATAGAGGACACCATGATGAAGTTTGGCCAACTCATCAGTGATGCCATGCATGGATAAGTAATGTTCCATTTGAGTGACCCTATGGGATTTGAGCCATCAATTTTTTTCACATCCACTCTCTGAAGACGTAGATCATGATTAAGGGGGTTAGATTGAAAAGTTTGGGAGTTGGAGGAAGCAACGCCTTTGGGGTTAGAAGGTTGTTCATATGAGGTAAGACCTTCAAGAATATTCAGTAATTCAATGATATTAGCAATAAAGGATTCAAGTTGGCAGTTTATGTGGGCATTGATGTCCTATTTCTTGTCTTCTATTTTGGCCTCTATGGTGGAATGCATGGAGGAATTGATGATGGACATATTGGTATTAATTTGTCTTGTTTCTTTCTGGGTCGTGGAGTTATCAGATGATAGGGCATTTAGACAGTTTTCAAGGTCTTGGTTGTGGTGTGGGCCATGGTGAAAGGGAAACACACGAATGGGGTGGGTGGGTCCACAAAAAAAAGGGGTTACTAAGGAAGGGTACCACGAGGATCAATGCAAAGAGAGGAATCCATTGGAATAGGTAGGAAATAAGGGTGTCATGAGGAGTGGGTGGGTCCACGATTAAAAAAAAAGCCTTACAAGTGATAGATACCATTGTGATTAGGGTGAAGAGAGGAAGCTAATGGGATAGGTGCCAAATAAAGGTGTGGGGAAGGGGGTTGGATCCACGGGAAAAAAATACTTAAAAATGGCAGGGACCACGATGATCAGGGTGAAGAGAGGAATCCAATGGGATAGGTCCCGAATAAGGGTACCGACGAGACCACTGTACTCTTTTTTTTTTACTTCCGCGGATTTATACTCGTGCCTGAAGAATACTGTAGTGACGAAATTCCCAAATAGTTAACAGAGAAAATTGTGTAGGAATTTCACAACTAGGATGCAAGAGGTAAGGTTGCATGGAAAAATATCCCTTCTACTTATTTTTTGTTATGTTCCGTTCCCAAGGGTTAGGGTTTGTCGAGGTCATATAGAGAAGGATTTTCCCTGTGCTATAGCTCTCTGATATACATGTAAGGTCAAACAATAGTACTCAACCCAATATCTCAAGACACTAACTAAGAAGGCTCTATCATACCCTTAACTGTACTACCTGATTACCTAGGTACTAGAGAGTATCTTTTGGAGTGTCGTTCTCGATGTCACTATAATAGTCAATCGATCGATCCACTGATCTAGAGTTGGTTTTAGGAGACCTAGGGACTCTCTATTTACCTAACGATACGTGTGAGTGATGGCCATGTACAGATTCTGTTTGATGCAGTACTACTTGAAGGGGTACCAATAGGGGTTACAAAGGTTTCCAACAAGGTGAAACTTTGTAACCCCGTGAAACCGTTTGTATTTCTTGCATGTAGTCTTATCTAGCCACAATGTTACTCGTTGAAGGACATATCTATGTGTTTTAAAGACGCCGACAATACATGTCTCTACCATGGAAAAAAATTATCCACAATTTCTGCAGAGGAAAGAGCTCTGATACACTTCTAAGGTACCATATATATTATAATAAGTAGAAACATAAATATTGCAACAAATACCAGTGGAACAACAAAATATAGAGAATCACAACACCAAAAATGATACCTTTATTGATAGAAAGCCAAATTCACTTGCCTCTTCAAGGGGTGACCTCCAGCAGAGCATAGCTCTATTACAATAATTCTCAAGACAAGACTTTATCATGCCTTCTAATCCTAATTATACTAATTCTATCTTCTAAAGAACATTCTAGAGGAAGATCTTTCTAGAAGCATACGCTTCTATTAAGTCTTCTTACATCAGACTTGTTCATATTATTAAATAGGCCTTATTAACAAACGTGAGCCTTTATTACGTGGAAAATATATTGTTCTGCCTATGTGAGGGGTTAGGGAGGTTAGGTCCCTAACAATTCCATAACTTATTCACTATAGCTTTTTTGAAAGGGTTGGCTCTCCATTGCTCAATTATTTGGATGACATCCACCCATAAACTATCTGATTGTTTGAAAGCAACTACCTCCCTATCTTAGAGTATTGAAGCCATCCTACAATTACTAAACAAGTGGTCAGAGTTTTCACCCTCTTCTTAGCACATCGGGCGTATTGACGACCCTTCATACCCTCTTCTAGTAAGGAGATCCCATGTTAAGTTCTTCTTGCTTACCAATAGCCATAGGAAAGTGGAGAATTTTGGCCGATGTTCTAGGCTCTAGACTTTTCCCATGTCACCTTTTCGCTATATTCCATGCATACCCACTAGTATCCTATAAGCCTCCTTTACTGTAAAGTTTCCCTCCCCCTTCTGTCCCCATCATAATACATCCTTATCATTCCTAATTTTGATATGCTTGGCTTAAAGTTCATCACCCATTGCCTTTTGGGTCTCTCCCTCCCATGCCGAAGTCTAGGATCCGCATTATTTCCATACTCTTTTCATAGATTGTTGAGGTTCTCTAGACTCTTCTCAATACTGGCTCACTTTTCTCCATGCATTGGCTATCATATTATCCCACAATTGTTTAAAGATACCCTGTTTACCTATGATGGGTTCTTGTTGCTAGGTGTCATCTCAAAAAATGTTTAACTATCCATTTCTTACTTCCCACAAATAGCTCTGTTGAACCAAAGCAATATTTTTCCATGCATTGTTCTAAATCAATGATCTAGGATTCTCCCCTTTTACTATGAGCAAATCTTCCTCCACAGTGTTGGGCGCATACTTGGTTCACCACACCATTGCCCAAAAATCTCCTAGTCTTTTTAAGCATAGCCACCGGGTTTTTGTTTCTAGTTCCTTACTCATGAGCAAGGGTTCTCTAATGCCCAACCCCCTGCTAATCATGGGGTACACACCTTATCCCTCACCACTAGTGCCCACTTTATTTCTTTTGATGGTCCACCCCATAGAAATGGTCGATGTAAGATTCAAATGCTTTTAAGGATATTTAGAGGGGATGCAAGAACAAAAAAGAGATACAAAGGCATGGATTGAAGAACCGACTTAAAAAGGAGGACCCTTCCCAGTAGAGTAGGAAGCAAAAAGTCCATCTAGCAAGTTTAGCTTTAAGCTTGGATAATAGCTCTTCCCAAGAGGAATTGAGAAAATCTTTATCCGGGAGAGGGGATCTTAGGTATTTGGATGGAAGGGAGTCCATCTGAAAACTCACAATGCATGCAATGTTTCTCTGAACAACCACCATAGTGTTAAAGAATAATTTGAGACTTTGATTGGTTAACTAGAGCTCTAGAGGTTTTCATGAATAGATCAAGAACTGCTTTGAAAGCTTGAGCTTCCTTAATTGAGGGCAAGCCCAAAAGTAGCATGGCATCCACAAACTAAAGATGGGATAGAGGATCGGTCTCAAGGTGTGTTGATAAACATTCAATTATCAAATTTCAAGTGATTTGGACATACTTACTCATCACTTGGTCATTTTTTTTTTAAATGTGGCTTGTGGGAAGACCTACCATTATCATCTCAAGTCCAAAATCCTCAAAAATCCACAATACCACAAGTCCATACTTAGTCGTTCTTATTAGAATAAGATGGATGTGCTCGTTTTACCATAGACAATATCACTATTGTCACCCAACCATAGGCCAAAGCCACCCTCCGAGCACCTTAACCTCGATAGAGAATCATTCCGGAAGCAAACCCTAAGCTAGATAGCCCAAAAAAGGGTAGCACACCTTTCTCCAAGGACAACGCACCAAACAAGAGTTGATCAGACAGTCCAAGCCATAACCAAGAGATAGTCCAACTCAAAATGTAATCTGCTAGTTGTAGCAGCTGCAACGACAGCTTCTCCTCCAAACTTGTGCACAAATTGGTTAACTGCAGTGCGCACAAGTGAGCTCTGCAGTTCTGAGATGCCTGCCAAAATGAAGACTGGCCTCCTGTATTTATACTAAATCTCGCAAACTGCCTGGGCCAACTTCTCTTTCTGAGTGCCTATTTACTCATTATATAATGTTTCCTTTAGCCGACTTCTTCTCTTGGAGGCTAATAACCTAATACAAGTTATCCTCTTGAGCCAACTTGTCTTCTAGGGTTATTAGCCAACTATTTAGGGTTTCTTCTTGCTTCCCGAAATATTCTATTCTCGTCAGGTTTACACGTGGAGATAAATACCTCCTGCAGCTACCATAATATCAACACTCCCTCCTATCTAGGGAGGTATTTGAAGGTAATGGTATTGAGCACAAACATACCATTCACCCGGTAGCATCAACAAAGTCGTATAGACTAACTCATGACTACATCATGAGCACCATCATCACTATCAATGTCATTAATTGCATCATCTCTTGAAACCATACTCTATCTAAGTAATCATATATGATGTTGGATAAGTCACTCACTCCACAAAGTGGCACAAGAGCCATTCTTCTAATCCGGACATATGTCTTAGAAGAATAAACATCCTGAACTATTTTCCTCTGGGAAATCTCTGTCCATTGATCATCCATCTAGTTGATAATCATTTCCAACACTACTGATAATCTTCAAGGAAATCAGAACAATGTCATTCAATAGAACACAACTGTCTCTATCCATAGTAGTACAGAACTACAATCCAATGGTACACTGCCATACCAAGTAGCACATAGATACTTGATCAGTGACGTATAGTCACAATCAGTGGAACACAATCCACCACAGTAGCATACATCTATTGTCTAGAGACATACAGTCTCCATAACAATCATCTGATATCAACCTGTATAGAAAACATTGTTATGATATAAACTAAATCATCTGGGCCATTCTTCCACTCACATCTGTGAGATTTGGAAGAGCATCTGCCCTCAGAAGGTCAAACATTAATGATGAGCTATCTAGACTATTCTTCTCAAGCAAGTAAGAATAATTGTCCTAATTTTTTAGCCTAGACCATTCCCTATCCTGGGCCATTCCTCTGACATTAAACAAAGTGCAACCTGGAAAGAATGAGTTTGCCCTAGGGAATGCCTGTCCCTGATTGTTGAACCTGGACCATCCACCTATCTGGGCCATTCCTCCGGCACTAAACAAAGTGCAACCTGGATAGAATGAATATGCCCTAGGGAATGACTCTCCAGACCATTTCCTAAGGAAATGATTGTCCTGCACCAACCTCCAAAATGAATCGTTCTTCGAAACTGCCCACAATTGTGAGCTTTGAAAGAATGACTGTTTGACGAGGCAGACCAGTCTTCTTGACCACTACTAAGAGTGATCGTCAAGAAGAGAGATTGTCATAGACCATTCCCCATGTTAACCACAATAGGAAATCATTGTCTATGGTACATCAACAATCCATCGAACCATTTTCATTACGAAAATGACCATTCGATCTGGACCATTTTTCGAACTGAAAAATGCATGTCCGTCAGAAATCTCAAACCACTTTCTGAACTGGAAAGGAACTGTTCATCCTAGACCATTTTTCAAACTGAAACACATCAGTGCTCCCTCCCAACCTAGGAGTCATCTCTTCCTTTTTCAATAAGGAAGTCGTCTCCATGAGCTCTAGCTTGAGTATGCAAACTCTTTCATCTTGGACAGAGGCTTTACCAAAATTTTTGCTTATCTGCTCATCTGTGGAGATGTATATTGGAGAACCACTTTCCCTTTTCTAGACTTCATCGCGAAGAATGTAGTGCTTGATCTCGATGTACTTCGGTCTTTTTGGAACACTGGTTTTCTCTGAAGGCTTCATATAACTCTTATCAATAAAGTATATTATTGTTGGATTCCTCTTTGTTTCCTGCTAGCTCATAACATCGTGGCAAGGGTCAAACTGGAACATATCCAAGTGGTACTTCTTCTGCCATCATGAGAGTTTGTCATGGATTAGCAATCCATCATCCTAAGCTTCTGAGTAACCATTCTGATACAATATCTCTGTTATAGAAAGTCTTCACCACGCTTCTGTTGTGCATTAGAGGTTCTCCACCAAGTTGTCTTCTTCCATATGCATACAAGGGTCTCTTTCTGGTATACCTCAAAGCCTTGAGGTTGTTCTTCATACACTCTTTGTTCAATTGCTCTGGAGAACAGTCTTTGCATTCATCTGATGTAAACTCCAACCCATGGATATTGCAGACGATATAATGGCTCATGTAGAGGTATGTCTGGTTTACTGGAACAAGCAATTATTATAATATTCTCTCTCCATCTGGGAGAACCTCTAGTTATGGATCTCGCAATGCTTACATTCATAAGTCTTTCATACATTGTTTCAGTTCCTTTGCTTGATCGCTTTTAGTGAATTCATATCAGCCTGGTAATCTTCTGATTCTCGATACAATGACTGGTTGCTCTGGCTTTTCTTTCTTTCTTGGAATCTTCGTGTTCTTCCTCATGTTTCTCTTTAGCTCTTGGGTTCATGGATTTTTATATAGATTCCATGCTCTAAAGATTCCAACTTCTTCCTTTCATCGTAGGATCATGGATGTGGATGAACAACCAGGGATACTTTAAGGCTTCTTTTCGAAGAAGGCTTCTTCTAAAGTCAAACTGAACACGTACTGCTTTTCATGGTTGCTACCATGGATATATACTTCATCATCTTCAATGGATCATAGGTTTAGCTCCCTCCTAATCCTTGCTTCATGTATGAGTGCATGTTTTTCATTTCGAAGTATATAATCAACTCCCTTCATCTAACATAATCCATGCTTCCGTCTGCATCCTTATTGCCTTCTGCAAAGTGTCATAAGTCTTTCTCCAATTTCCTCTTGATTGTTGACTTCTTTCTGTCTTTACTTCATCTAGGTTTCTTTAAGATTGATTATGATTTCGACTTATCTTGCAGTTGTTACTTATGTAATAACTTCCACATTAATTGTTTGATGTACTTCATCCTTTCATGTGTATCATCTTGTCTTATAGTCATAGTGACACCAATCCTTATCTTGTTGTTCTTCCATAGGTATAGTTTTTCTTGGAACATATTATCTTCTAAGAATAGATATACAAGATATGTACAGAGACTATGCAAACAAGGTATGTACAAGAACTATGAAGAATATTGTTACCTTGTCTATAGAAGAAGAAGTTTGTTTTATCCTGCTTGGCCTTCCTTGAGGGTTTCCTTTCTTCGAAAACTGATGCTTTGTGTGTCTCCTTCCTTTTCTTTAGCTCGGGACAATGATTATTGTAGTGACCATATTTTCGACAGTTGAAGGATTGTATTTCTGACACATCCTTCTTTTGATTTGGCTTCTTCCCAAACTTCCTTTTGTTCCTGAAATTCTTGAATCTTGTTGTGAAGGCTTGATCATCGTATTTCTTTTGAGGTTTCTCTTTTGCACTAATCCTTGATTCTTCTTATGCACAACAAGTCCAAAGTTCTTCAAATGTAGGATACTCCTTCCTTGTGTTCATACTTGTGGCAAATGCATCCCATGTCTTAGGAAGACCATTGAGTACTATATTTACCAGTTCCTTCTCTGAGATGAGCTCTTCAATAGCTTGTAGTTGATCTCTTAACTGAGAGATCCTCACAAAGTATGATGTTATGTTGTCATCATCATTCATCTTCATATCATGGAGCTCATTCTTCAAACTCATTACTTGTCCAATGTTTCTAACTGAGAAGAGGTTTGTTAGGGCATCGTACATCTTCTTCAATGAGTCAAGATGGGAGATGTAGGGTATTAAGTGGTGTTTTATAGAGTCTACTATGATGCTCATGTCATTGAGGTCACCGTCTTTGAACTTCTCCATAACTGCAACGTTTTGCAGTTCCTTCTCTTTTTCTTCTTCAAACTCTGGTTCCACGATCTTTCCTTTCATGATATCCAACACTTTATTCTTGGCAAGGATGATGTCAATCCTTGTCTTCCACGCTATGAAGTTAGAATCTCCATCTAACTTGTTTTTTTGACTTCATAGAGTAAGTCATGGTTGCTTTGACTTGGTCAACCCTAGATTTGACCAAAAACTCAAACTTGATGTCTTGGCTTGCTGAGAGTACCAGGAGATGCGCTAGGCTAGGGCGCACTGGTCTATCTGAAAATTAGGTCAATCCCTTCACTTAAGGTGCCTCAACGAGAGGGTTAAGGTTTCTGCAACTGCACCTACTAGTAACCCTAGTGACAATGCTTTGGTGACTACTCTTGCTAGAAACCCTAGCGACAGTTCTTCAACGAGCTTAATATCCTTATGGTTATGCTCCCTTCCAGTGTTTAAACTGAATGAAGGAGGTGTGGGCCCATAACTTATTAGAATAAGATGGATGTGCTCGTTTTACCATAGACAATATCACTATTGTCACCCAACCATAGGCCGAAGCCACCCTCCGAGCACCTTAACCTTGATAGAGAATCATTCCGGAAGAAAACCCTAAGCTAGATAGCCAAACAAAGGGTGTCAAACCTTTCTCCAAGGATAGTGCACCAAACAAGAGCTGATAAGATAGTCTAAACCATAACCAAGAGATAGTCCAAGCCAAACGTAATCTGCTAGTTGCAAGAGCGACAACGACAACTTCTCCTCCAAACTTGTGCACAAACTAACTAACTGCAGTGCGCACACGTGAGTTCTGCAGTTCTGAGAATGCTTACCAGAATGAAGACTGGCCTCCTGTATTTATACTAAATCTGGCAAACTGCCTGGGCCGACTTCTCTTTCTGGGTGCCTGTTTACTCAATATGTAATGTTCCTTTAGCCGACTTCTTCTCTTGGAGGCTAATAACCTAATACAAGTTGTCCTCTTGAGCCGACTTGTCTTCTAGGGTTATTAGCCAACTAATTAGGGTTTATTCTTGCTTCCCAGAATATTCTATTCTCGTCAGGTTTACACGTGGAGGTAAATACCTCCCGCAACTACCATAATATCAACAGTTCTTCCACTACCCATACTACTCTTTCTTTGCACCTCTTATACTTAGCTAATTCTTCAATTGTAGGAGTCATTTTGCGGAGGCAAAGATCATTTATAAAGACCTGCAACCCGCAATCCCCAAAATGAACCTCACATTTTCCGTGTCATGCAAAAAAAACCTCTTTTCATACATAGTTTATTTCGTGAATGTGAATGCGAGAGTTCTCTCTTGTCTCTTCCTTTTATCTTCTGCATCCCGCAACCCGCAAGTCTGCAATCTCCAAAATGACCCTCGCATTTCTCATTTTGCACTTTCCATACTTCAACCATTTTCATTAATCCCGACACATGATCACCTTTTCCAAGAACATTTGTTATCTTACTACCACATCAGTCGTCACACATTATGAATTAATATTGTTATTATGTGACGTGATTCTCATAAAAGCTCCACTTTAAATCCAAATACAATTATGTAATTAACATTTATGAACCAAGTTTTATAACATATGACATCGAGGCAATATGTGATGAATTTAATAATGCATTAAATCCTCACTGTAAAGGGTATTACTTCGACAAAATCACCACTTATTCACAAAAATAATCTTTGCAAAGTATGTTGAATAAGAAAAAGGATCTCTATTGTGGAGATACCATCAACACTCTGGGATGAGAAGACTGTGAATTCCAGTGGTCTGAAGTTTTCAAGTGATATTTGGTGCTTTCACCTCAAGAAAGAAACTTAAACAAAGTCCGCACTTCGAGAATTGCATTAACTGGGTGTATGTTAAAGGTGTTCAAATTCAAAGAATTGGTTCTCTGGTGTGCAAACAAATTCAATAGTGAGAAGAGAATAATTCAACTACGGGAAAGGATACCAATCTATCTTGCGCCTACAATTTTCAAAAAAATGCTTAGACTTTCACAACCCAATATGACTTTTAAAGGTTCTGAAGTTGATGCATTGCCAAAGGCCCGTGATGGAGGAGATACAAACCCTCCTAAAAAGTTCATTTAAAAGTCACATACAGTCTCAGTAAGTGTAAAAAGAAAAGAGAATCTATTGAAAAAACGAGGCAGGAAGTACCAGAGTGTGAAGTTATGGAAGTTCATGTTGTGATTGGAGAGCTCGATTCGGCTAAACAACGATTGATCAAGAGTAGAATAGTATCAAAGAAATTGGCATGTGAAGAACCAACAGTTTTTTAGGAAGAATCAGTCACCTTGCACCATGCTTCTTTTAATCAAAATTCAAAGAAATTGCAAATTGAAAAGGTTAACATGAAAAACAAAAAAGTTGCAGAAAAATGGAGCTAAAAAATAGATTGTAGGAGTGAAACCTTCTAAGGTTTTGAAATTCCATCAAGCCACAGGGGATGCCCTGAAACATTCTATTAATGAACAAGAAAAAGAGAACTTGGTTTTGAAGAAAATGATAAAAGAGTTAGAAGATGCTCTCGTGCCCCAACCTTTGTTTGTTGAACCCATTTATGCTATTAAACCACTTAATTTTTTGGAGGATAAACTTGAATCAAGCTCAAGATTAAAAGGTGCTTGAAGTTTGTTGACAACTATTAGAAAGTATGTGGGAGATAATATTAAAAAGAGGGTCACTTAATCCCTGACATTTGGGAACTAACAACTAGTTCAACTACTCTCTCTACAATGATTTTGAATTTCAAGGAATATCTCTAAAAGGATATAGAGAATGATGAGCATTTTTACAAAGAAGCTGTCAAAACCTTTTCTGCTAAAATATCAAGTATGAACGATGTCGATAGGAGGAAACAAAATCTTCCTTCCAAGGTTTGACTTAAATAAATAAATGCATGTTAGTTAAGGAAAATCAAGTGTTTACGAGAAATCCTTGTTGAGTGTGACACTATAAATTAAAAAAGGATTGATTTGTTTCTTAAGCTTGTTGATTTAACTAAAAATTGGAGGGCCCACAATTGATAATGGACTCAATACTACTTACAAAGGATCAACTACAAGAACAACTGGAGGCCCTTAAAAGTTCATGGGCCAATGAATTTGACAACCTAACTGAATTTTCGAAGGAGGAAGCCAAAAGATGGTTATTTCAATATGTAAACAAAAATGAAGACCATGTAGATACAATTCACCAGTTAGGTTTTGAGTTAAAATATATTGAAAATGAGTTGTTTGATATTAGGATCAAACATGAAATAACGATTTCCCCCATACTGGAGTACATTGATCAATGGTTAAAAATGATTTGGTTGGAATAACTTATCTAAATTCTCAAGAAGCAGTTAAGACCATTAGGGCACCTCCAACCGGGTAACATACAAATGAATATTTAACAAGCAAGTAACGAGGGTTGTTTTTCCATCATAGTAAGTCAAGTAGTTATTTCATTCAAGCTCTTATCTTATTTTCCTCTTAGTTAGCAGTCACCCAACCTTTTCTATTTCACGATTTGTGAACACCAAAGGTTGATTCCTAATTGTATCTTCTTTGCTTATTCTAGGTCATTTATTTATTTGGTCAACGAGAGCCCCATCCTAGTCTGTTTAGGACCAATGCAATTTACTTTCTGAATATTATAAACTCTTTTAAGACATTTATATATTTTTTGAGGTTCCTAAAGAACTATTTGGGACATATCTCTAGTATTTCTCAGACTTTGAGTTTTAAGCACGAGATTTCAAGAGTGTGTTATCAAAATCCCTTTGAGTTACATGAAAAAATCACGTTAAGTTCTCTGCATATGCGGTCCTTTATTTTCATTCTACCAAATGGAATGTTCTGCTTTGCTTTATGCTATGATGGAAACAATGTAGTGTGAAATTCCTCATTTTACTGGTTCAAAATCTTGTATTATATCGACCACTATTTTGAATATCCATTTCTAAAAAGCCTGGTCCTTTCTCAGGCATACTTTGTTTGTGAATATTTATTCCATGAAGATACTGGTCCTTTCATTATGCATACTTTGTTTGTGAGTATTTATTCCATGAAGAGCTTGGTCCTTCTCAAACATTTTTGTAAATTTTGTATTATATTAAATAGGAGCACCACCTCTCTAAAAAGGCAGGAGGATTTATCTTCGTGATGTTATCTTTTCGAATTTGAAACATCTTAAAGATCAACAGGGTGCATGGTCAACTCTTTGAGGGGGTCTTCTACCATTGTTACTTTTAAGGCTCTTCCCAGGCCTTCGACTATAATGATGTACATGAAGGGTGATAGAGGGTCCCCTTGCTTTATACCTTGAGAGGGATTAAAAGGAGGGTCAGTGAACCATTAACAAGAAAAAAAAAAGGCATAGGAGACTAAGTTCCCAATCCAACAAGTCCATTCTTTACAAAAACCAAATGCCTCTAAAATACTTTGTATGAAATTCCAGTTAAATTTATCAAATGCATTTGAAATATCATTTTTTATCATCATCCCCAAGTTATTGCTAGTTTTAAGTGTGTGGATGGCTTCATGGGATATAATAAGGCCATCTAAGATTTCTCTTCCTTCCACAGATCCCCCTTGTTTATGGGATGATCTTTCTTAGTAAAGGCTCCATCCGGTTAGCGATAATCTTCAAGATAATTTTACAAATAACACTGTAAAGAGAGATGGGGCAAAACTTATCTGCAATGGATGCATCTTTCTCTTTTAGGATTAATGTAATGAAAGTGGAGTTGAAAACCTTGAGGATTGTACTAGATGCTTAAGACTCCTCCATTGCTTCCCAGGTCTCCTCAGCAATGATGTGCCAACAGGTCTAGTAGAATTCCATTGTGAATCCATCTAGGCATGGTGACTTCCTCACTGCCATCTCTTTTACCATCTGTTCCACTTCCACAAGGGGAATTGGGTGCATTAGTGATACATTTTATTCCTCAGTTATCAAGGTTGGGATAGTTCTAGTGATCTCCTGAATTGTCGCACTCTAATATTCACTAGATTATTTGAGGATCTGACCAAAGTGCCTTGTTAGTTTCGCTTTGACGTCACCATGTTTCTCTAGTTTCATTCCTTCCTCCGTTTTAAGTCCTGCAATCCAATTCTTGTTCCGCCTATTAAGGAGTGAGTTGTGAAAGAACCTAGTATTTATGTCTCCTTCCTTCAAACATTTGATTCTCAACTTTTGTTTCCACAAAATTTCTTTCCGCCTGTCTCTCTAGGCTATGTTTGTTAAGAAAATAATAAACGTGAGAAAAATAAAAAAATAATAACCAAGAACGTAGTAACAACAAGATTTTATCCAAGAAAACCCAAACCATGAAAAACCAACTAATAGATCTATTAATTCCTTGACCAGACCCGACCAAGCATGTCGTATTGACATCCCCCTTTGTTTGAGTTATAGTTGTAGAGAGAACCTCTCGGTTGAACCACGTTGTGAGCACATCCTCATAATTCATCCTTAACGATACCATCTTCGTCTTGTTGTATATTGTCTACTTCGCGATCAAAGTCAAATCCAAGTCAAGTTCTATCTTGATGTCATAATAATCATGTCCATGGTCATCCGTTGCACCTTGCACCATGCAATACCAATCCCCAAGACTTGTGGTAAGTTTCAACACACTAAGAACCAAACAGATCCCTCTATTCAATATTTTTCTTTCTCGATTTCTATATTTAATAGGGACTAACCACTTTGTAATATTTACTGGTTAAAATTTCTTTTATATTCATTTTTTAGTGTAAATTTCGTTGATGATATACTACATTAGTTTGACATTTTTTTTTTTAATTTAAGTCCCCATTGTAAATTGAAATGGAAGAAGGAATGCATACTCCTTTAACAAGGTTTTGTTGAAATCTCATATTAGCGGTGTGTCATAACTTTAATGTTTGATAAACTTTGATTGAATTTTTTCATTGTTATGAAAATATATATATTTTTGGAGAGCCAAGTTTTATTGATCAAAGCTTATTTGTATGAATTCAAAGCTCAAATCTAAAGATTGATTTCGACATTGTTAAGGAATTGAAAAATAGTCAAAATGAAGGCTCCAAATTAAAGAGATTTAGGTTGGTAGTTTAGTCTTATGTTTTTTTATTGAAATCTTTCAATGGAGAAGAAGATTAGACGAGCAATATTCAAAATAAAGACACTCAAAGAAAGAAAACTTGGTTTTGTAAATTATTTTGAAATATTTCAATAAAGAAAATAAAATCGATTTTGTAAATTATTATGAAATATTTCAATAATTTTTTTTATAAAAATAGTTTGTTACAAGTTAACCTCCATAATAGAATAACACTAACTTTCAAAACATACTTATTTTCATGAAGAAAATGGGAAAATAAATAGATACTCATTTCAATAAAAAAAAATTGATTATTTTTTTTCAATACTCATTCACTTCGACATTTCCATCCACTCATTTCATTCATTTAAAAGGTATGCTAATTACATTTTTGTATAACAATAAAAAATAGAGTGTTGTTGGATTAAAGTCTACAACAACAATTTTCTCAAAATGTAATGACCATAATAATTTTCCACTTGGTCTTTCTTTTAGTTGGTGTTTTTTTTTCACAGTTGTTTCACATCTTTCAGTTATGGGTTCTTTGAATATACACAATTTACATTCACTTTTATTTGGAATAGTAGTTTTCCCAAACCATGGAGTTGTGATATTCTTTGTAATGTGTTTATGTACCTCTTTTGCATCTCAAAACCTTGATATTTACATTCATCTAAGGATGTTATGGGCTCTTTGAATATGCACAATTTACATTCACTTTTTCTTTGAAATAGTAGTTTTCCCATACCATGGAGTTATGATCTTCTTCGTAATGTGTTTATGTACCTCTTTTGCACCTCAAAACCTTGATATTTACAATCATCTAAAGATATGACAAACTAGGTTTGCTTCGTAATGTGTTTATGTATCTCTTTTGCACCTCAAAATAATGTGTTTATGTATCTCTTTTGCACCTCAAAACCTTGATATTTACAATCATCTAAGGATATGACAAACTAGGTTTGTGATCATCTTTGCAACAAGTGCAACATCAATCGCCTTTTGCAAGCTTTGTGTCTTTGGATAATTAAATCTAAAAGATTTAAGAGTTTATGGACAAAATCTTGTCATTGAAAATGTTGTATTATTTAAGAGAACTTTAAGGGATCCCTTTTGTCCTTGGAATATTTAAATGAAAGGTGACTCAACCAACAACTATAATAATAAATGGTAATTTAATAAGATCTAGTGGGTCTTGAACCTCAATCGGACTAGAATTGGAGACCTTACAATGAAATCTGCCTTTGAAGAGTTTGTTCGAAGTGATTAAGCTAATCCATTGAGTAACATTATATATATATATATATATATATATATATATATATATATATAT
>JZKD02S2377017.1:251867-265873 GCA_000966675.3 Picea glauca
GTCATTCTTAACAAGTCACAAAATATTTAAACTAGTAGTCTTGGTATATTCCTTATTAAGAGTAGTCTTGGCGTGGATCCACTTCTGTTGACACAGGGATTTTGTCTTGGCTTGGTTTAATAGATGGGTGGAACATTCCATCATGTAGCCTTAGTAAGAGTAGTCTCGAATTAGTGTACCATTTCTGCTGACAGCTAAAGGAATGAACTTTCTATCTCGTAGATTTATCTCTTTTAAAGAGATTTTGGAAGTGTTGATTATTTTTACTTGAGAATTTTTTGGTAGTTTGTGTGTTGAGATCACCTTGTTTCTTAATTGAATATATGCGTTGGATTTTGAACAGAGATTACTACCTATGCGTTTAATGGATGGTTGTAACATTCCGTATGTCTATCAAAATTTTAGGTGGTTGTGCTACGGCTACCCGGCATTCATTTTATGTGTGCAAGTGTTCTTGCTTTGGGACATATTTGTTTTTGGTTATCTCTGTGTCAATGGTTAACCTTGAAGATACGCTTCTTATTTTAAGGGGGCTTGATTTTAAGAGCACTGATAGTCTGTTCTGCGTTTAGAAGTGACACTTTATCCTTGACTTATTTTAGTTTGCTTTCTTTAATGAAGTCTGTTATTTGTGGCAGTACCATTCCTATCACAGAAAATTTTAGGGGCGAATTTTAGCCACTAGGTGTAATTTTTACATTTGATTAAAATCTTTATGTAAATTTGGTTAAAAGGAAACAATTTTTCTTATTAGCCCCCTTAATTTTTGCTTTAATTCAGAGGTGCCTATATATAGCCACATTCAGAGGACATTTTATTATTTAGCCACAAATTTTGGAGTGAATATTATTCTTGTTTTTTTCCCCTAAAATATCTAGTGGTTCCTCTGGTTCACTCAGAAAAATTTCTTATGGCTCCCTTTGAAGCTCTCATGGCTCTGGTTTCATCCTTAGAAATCTCTAAAAGCTCACATGGCTGCCTTCGCTTTTTGCCCTATGGTTCCTGTGGTTTCACCCCCAATCTTTCTCAAAAATCTCAAAAATATCTCGTCTCCCTAATATGGCTCCTCTAGTTTTTATCATATAAAATCTCTAAACAATCTCTAAAATATTTGGTCTCCGTTTGCTTTTTGCTCGAAAATATCTCAAGGTTCCTCTGGTTACACCCTAAAAATCTTTTATGGTTCCCCATGCTTCATTTTTGAAAATATTTATTGTTATTAAATATCTAGTTGAGAAATCACTGCGGACAGAGGAAAAGTAAGTTTTCATCCTCTCCGTGAGAAGAGGTTGAAGGAGAGCAAAGGATCTTTTACAAGAAGAGTGGTTGGTTTTATTTTCCTTGGTTAAGATGCTTGTGTGTTTTTTTTAGTTAGTTTTTTTTTTTTTTTTAATTAATTTTACAGTTGAGGCACATTGTTTTTGAGGTGGAGCTGCAACTCAATAGTGAGTATGACAGAGTTTGGAGTAGTGGGCTTAGGGCTTACCATTAACAATGCATGCTTTTCAGAATGCCATTTTCTATATTAACACCATTGATGACATAGGTGTTCTAGCAGGGAGAAGGTATATTGGTAGCTTTATTCTCACAGTAGTCATTGGTAGCTTTTAATCTCGCATGTCCTCTGACTTTGCACTTGGATAGAGATGCTGTCATTGTGGGATCATAGGTAATTATATTTTTTGCCCATAGCATTTCTCATTCTCAATTCCGCAATCAATGGATGATAATAATAATAATGCAGGGCCGCTGTCCAGATCCTACATGTATTCATGCTATAAATGGCTCTACATGTATTCATGCTATGAATGAATGGATCAATAATGTCATAAATGAATGGGTCAATAATGTCATTTCACTTTCCGCAACGCATAATTCTATTGATCTGTTTCTTAGTGGTTTTGATGATAGAATCTTCAGAATTAGATGAATAAAGAATTCCCCAACAAGGTACAAGTGAATTCCATGAGGAGAATGCGTGTAATGTTTTAATTTCCTTAAGATGTGTATGATCTTTGGTTCTGCATTTGGTTCCAGGACTCGCGAGATTAACTACTCACAGACCTTGAACGAGGTTTTCCTTTGGATTTAAGTTGGTGATGAGATTTCTTTTGCATGTGTCCTGGTAATAATGGAACTATTCAAGATCAAGGTGTTGTTTGGTGGGATTGGTTTCATAACCATACTCTTAATACACTCTGGTGGAATGGTTTCACAACCATATACTTAATACACTCTGCCTTACCTTGTTGAGTTGAGAATCTTGGCTGACATTGTGATTGCAAATTTGACGTATGTGAAAGTGACCATTTTGGAACATTCATCCAGTGTATAGCAGATTTGTGGCTTGAAATGCTAGTGTAGTGGATGTCATTTTATGGTTTTTTTCAATTTCTTATAAGTTCTGAGTTAATATCTTTTTGTTGAGTTTGCAGCTATGTGTGAATATTGAACATTATGATTCTCACAATATTCTCACAATACGTCTCACCTAATAACCATGTTGTAGTTGACGCAATAGCTAGTGCAGTTGCTGTTATTGTAGTTGGATGTTTATCTCAGTTTTGTGTTTTCAATTTTATTGTGTTTGGAGTATAAAATTGAATTTTATGATGTCATTTTATGGTTGTTTCTCAATTTCTTATAAGTTTGGAGACAATTTCTTATATCTATTTGGCGATGTGTGAATATAGAACATTATGATTCCCCTGATAACCATGCAGTTGATACAGTTGGACTAGTCCTATCTCACTAATTAGTAAATATGAGTGGTTTGGGAGTATTTTAGATCTCCATCAAAATAATTTTCTCTTCCATTTCTTTACCAGTCTTATTATTCATTTTTCGAATAATTTTCTCTTCTATTTCCTTGTCCCAGATCTCTGGTTATTATTGCTTTACGGGTCTAAGATTTCTTTTATTATTCATTTTTCGAATAATTTTCTCTCCCATTTCCTTGTCCCAGACCTCTTGTTATTATTGTTTTACTATTCTAAGATGTCTGTTATTATTCATTTTTCTAATAATTTTCTCTTCCATTTCCTTCTCTCAGACCTCCTGTTATAATTGCTTTACAAATCTAAGATGTCTTTTATTATTCATTTTTCGGGTGTGGGACTTCATAAGCATCTAAAATTTGCAAATGGTAGAAATACATGATCTTCGTGTGGGGAACCCTTTTGCGAGACACGTTTGGTTTTTATTTTCACCTTGCTTTTTCGCCTATAGGTTTGGGGAAATAGATCTCTTTTGTGTTTATTATTGATGTTGGCAATCTGTTGGCATTTCCAATGTGTGGGGACACTGAACGATCCGTCTCATATCTGGGATGGCAGTGGATGTCCCCACCCTACACCCTATTCCCTGTGCATTTCCAATGTGTGGGGACACTGAACGATCCGTCTCATATCTGGGATGGCAGTGGATGTCCCCACCCTACGCCCTATTCCCTGGGAAACAAGGGATGTGTCCCAATTTCTCGGTTTCCTTGATCTTTTTTTTAAGAATTTTTGTATCATCACCCAGAACTTCATTTTAGATAAACAAATCCTGGCAATCCACTTTGGGCGTTGATTCCTCGTTTCTCAATATCTATATGAAGATGGCATTATAAACCTCCATCGATACTTGCTCTCTGCACTCGCATATCTTTTAGCCCTCCAATTTAGATCCTTCAAATATTTATAGTCGCACAATCCAGTTGACTTATGTCTATGTCTAATTATTAGGGGTGTTTAAAGTAGTAATTATTGTAGGTAATCCTTTTGGATGTAATTATCATAACCTGTCATGCCCATGTTATAGCAAAAGTTCTTGAAGGTTATTAGTTGCTTACTTGGGTCATAGGGTCATAGGGACTATTCACCATAAGAACAATATCATTAGCATAAAGGAGGGGAACGATGACTATACTAGCGAGAGTCGGGCCAACACCAACCTACGTCCTCCAAACAATCTTTTAACTTATCAATATAGATGTCGAAAAGGGTAGGGGGTAGGAGACAACCTTGTTTGACTTCTATATTATAGTTAATTTCTTTTGACCAGTGCTCAGTGTTCCTAAACTTGGCAATAACTTTCTCATAAAGCCTTGTTGCAACAATTCTTAACTTGAAAGGGACTTTAAGCTCTTCTAACCTATGCCAGAGGTTAGTTCGAAGCGCAGTGTCAAGCTTTTCTAAATTCAATGCAACAACGAAGGAGATCTATTTTATCATTACGACACTCCTTTGCAATGATCATAAATGTAACAAGGTGGTCCACAAAGGAATGATAGCCTTTAACTCTTTTTCCATGGCTTTCTAGCCACGCTGATCTTCTTTTCCAAAATACTTCCATATAACTTAGCTAAACTTGGGCTAATCATAATGGTTCTATAATAAGGGGGATTGCTTTTATCCCCGCTTTTAAAGATAGGGACAATGAGGTTTTGAGTCCAAGGTTTTGGGAAGCCTCGCTGGATAGTTAAATTGAAGAGTTTATGTATGTGAAGGATGATGGTACATCCTCCAATTTTTAATATTTTAGTTTGGTAACCTTCGATGCCTTTAGCTTTTCCTTTTGAGAGCCACTTAACCCCAAACTTATGCCCTTCTATATAAAACACTTCCCTTTGTAGAGCTGATTGGCATGTTGTCCATGATGCTAGAGGATTCATACATATTAAGGTAGAAATTCTAGTCCTTCAAGGGGATCTTATTATTTTTTTTTAGTTTTATGAGTTAGAATTTGCATTGAGAATTTCTTAGGATCTATCTTAAATAGGTGCAAAAGCTTCTCTTGTTTTCAATGTATAGTCTTTTTCTTTTAATTTGTTTAATTAAGGTTTTGTATTTATTTATCTTATCATATTTTAAAGATGCATTGGAAGCATCCTTAATGACTTTTCTAGCAATTTTACATTCATTATCGTATCAAGGTGTAGTTGTATTATTTTTCTTTTTATGTAGCACCTCAATAGTGAAATTGTTAATTGACGTAGAGAGGGTTGATGTAAAATTCTATAGCCAGCTTCAATATTGTTCGGATATGATATAAATTTTAAAGCATTGCTCAAGTGTTATAAGAAGAGATCTACTTTTTGTTGTTGTTGTCAAAAGTGCGTGCCTTTGGTTGTCAGAGTGCTCCTCTACAAATTGTGCATGGCAAAGGGTTAGAGATATATGATTAGAGTTAGGTTCGTGGTCTTCTAAAAGATCAAAGTTTACTATTTGGTTGTATAGGGGATACTCGATATTACATAATGAACAACACTGCTACCCAACCCATGGATACAAGTCATCTTGTTAGAATTTGTCCACTTCTTTAGACCATTGCAAATTATTAAATATTGAGAACTATAAAGCTTGATTAATTTAGTACCAAACAAATTCTCGATCAAGTTCAGAGTTTCTTTTTAGACCATTGCAAATTATTAAATATTGAGAACTACAAAGCTTGATTAATTTTGTACCAAACAAATTCTCGATCAAGTTTTCAGAGTTTCTTTTGCAACTCTTAGCTAAGACAAGGTCTTTATCTAGCCAAAGAGGATTACAGTTGGAGTCATTACTTAAAATAATAGCTTGATTGCTTGTAGTTCTAGCATTAAAGTCTCATAACATGAGGATATTACCTTCATTTTTCATATTGTAGATATCTTGCTCTTAAGTTTTTATAGGGACAATTCTTATATAGATTGTTTTTGGTATAAAAGTAGAGTTAATAGGTGCAAAATAACATATTGTTATATAAATCTTCTTAGCATTAATATCATATATCTCCATTCAGATGTATTGATTGAGAGGATCTTTCTTATGAAGTCAGATGTGAGGAAAGATGTTTGTTTTTATGTAACAGGCTATATCCCTCTACGAGAGGAGTTCTTGTTTTATGTGGACCACAAAACAAATCATTTGATATTAGGGACCTTACATTCGTCATGCTCCCAACTTTCAACTAAGAGAATAATGACAATGTCACTCGCAATCCAGCTTAGTATAGGCCCTTTACTCCACGGAAAACCACAACAATTCCAAAAGAGGATTCAGAGTGTCCCAAATTGCTATTTATTAGTCCTTTTGGTATTTATCCGTAATAATAGCTTTTTCGTTCCTAATTATTGCCTATTTTCCTTCATTTTTAGCTTCCTTCGCATTTTGAACCTCATTCCTTAATTTAGCTTGATCTTCTGGAACTAGGTCTTCATTTCTAAATATTCCAGATCCTTTTAAGCCGGAGTTTTACTAAGTATGTCATATTTATGGGCATTAGAGCTTACCATAACCTGAATCAACCTATCTTTATGTTCAATTGTTTTGTCCAACCTTTTGTTCTATATGGCCAATTGTTTCAATTTGTGATTTATTTTTTAATTCTTCCTTGAGTATTGCTAATGTGTCCTCATCTTTCTGTTATTTTATACAAAAAATTACGAGACTCTTTTGTTACGCTCATGGTCTAACTTTATGAGCGTATTCATTTCCTCTTTGATCAGTTTTATATCCAATTTGTGTTCTACACTATTTAGGGCCAAATTTTTAATTAACTTGTCTTCCAACTCTTTAATTTTGTCCCCAAGATTGCTGTTTTCATCCCACCTCTTCTACCTTCGTTCTCTGCTAATTAGCTCGTTCTTTCAATTCAACGTGTAATATGGTTAGAAACAATTTAATGTTTAAATTCAAATGGTTCTCTATAGAATCGAGGGTGCAAAAATCAACAAGATTTTGCTTGCTTTAAAGGAGTCCATTTGAGCTCTTTACAAATGACCCAGGTAGTATCCCACTTCATGGAAGTAAGGGATTGTTTTGTTAGTTTTCATGCTTTGTCATAATATTATTGCTATAGTGGGAAAACCCCCCTACGGACTACACTAGGGTTCTAAAGTGCAGGCATAGCGAACCGTCTAAAGTCTCTTACTTTTAACAACTATCTCGACAATATCCCACATTCATGCATAAAGTACAAATTATAGGGATCTGGTAGTCTTACCTTAAACTCCGTGTCGATCCTTTTGCCCTCGATTGTTTCCCGATTGTAAGTCTTCTCCCAAGGCTGACCTGCATTCACCAAAAGACAAATAAGAAACTACGAACATACATTCTATATATGAATTAGTGGGTTAGACGTCATAACAAAATGTAAATCAAACATAAAGATTGAACACATCATATGGCGGAACAAAAACAATACTTATTTATATTAATCTCACAAAGTCATTTACAAAATGAGATTGACGAATGCTCCTCAAACCCGGTCCTGGGCTCCTTTTCACCAAGCTCCAACTGTTTCCACTTGTCTTTCTCCTCTTCACCTCTCTCTAGGAAATGCATTAGGCTAGTAATGGAGGAAAAAGGCTAAAATAGAGAATTCTGGCTCAAAACTCACAAAGTGGCTGCAAATTCTTGGGGCAAGGGGGGATTATGAAATAGGTCGAGTTTCACTGCTTTCATGCTTCTTGTAGGAATGGGATCCCAACACCTTTTATATGCCAAAAAGATAGTTATTCGGTTGGGTGACGGGCTATGGGCGGTCAATTGGTTAGGAAACTACCCAAAAGCTCGTATCCCCTTGCAACTTTTTATTTTTTGCAACTTTTGTGGGTATACGCGGGTTGTAATGGTGCAACTATCTTATGTACGCGCGTTGTAGTGGAACAACAAATGTACACACACAAGCAGTAGTGGTGCAAAGCGCGTACATCTTCAAAAATAATGTTTTTTAAGAAGAGCTTTCAGTAATGGTTTGACAAAAATAGCAAGATGACCTGATGCCAGGTATGCATGTATGGTGCAATTTAGGGTTATAACATATGCCCCCCGATGTGTGAGGTCAGAAGAGCATCTGATGGCCGAAATACATTACAAATATTTATCAATGTACAAAGCGAGTGAGCCCAGAATCAGAGTTCGAGATGTGCCATCTGCAAAATAACAATTGTCTCATCGAGGCAGGCATACCCATGCTCGGGATGAAATAAATCATCGCTGCCAATCAAATACACTACAGATCCATGTCATATAACTATATAAAGTGTAGCTGCAAGCAATACACATCGGATCTACATCTCAAAATCAATATATATATATATATATATATATATATATATATATAGTATCCATCTTCAAGAAGCCGGTGACACTTGATCACTGGAGATGATGCCTTCAGAGCTCGAGCAACAACTTCAAGATCTTCATAACTTATGTAGGAGTGTAATGTGAGTGTACGACTTCACTACCCAGAGGTCTTCGATGGCTCGTCGGGGAACATACAAAAGGATCTCGGTGATCAGGTAGAGAACTTTAGTGATTTTGAACAATGACTTGATTGGACTTATGGGACGGTCGGGCATGAGGGCAAGAGACAAACTGTAGAAGGGCAGACTCAAGCTTAGTAAAAACTTCCCGTGGACAATAGCACGACAAACAGAAAGATGTGCTTTGTCCAAGGGCGACTCATTGTGCTGCCATAAAAATAAATTATTTTTTCCATTTTCTTTTTGGGGTATATTTGATTTTTTTGTCTTTTTCAATAATTTTGGAAAGCTTGAAAAAGAATAAAAGAATGCTACGTTACAAAGGAGGAACGAGTGTCACTAACATACTAGTTCCTAGCGCAAGGAACACACTGACGCTCAGAGCAAGGAGACGTGCAGGAAAATGATGCTCGGGAAAATTCCTCCATGGGTCAAGGTGTCAAGACGCAGAGGCAAAGTGCTACAAGGCTTGTGTATAAGGCATGCTTCAAAGGTTCAGTTGAGAGCAACATGGAGCCGACATTAGGCCAAAACGTAGGAATGCAAATGCGATTAACATGATATAATGATAAAGCCCTTCAATGTGATTTTAACGAGCCCATAGAAGGTAAGCTTAATGGTTTTTTCATTTTTAGAGAGTCTGAAAAAACGCAAAAGAAGACTCCACTGAGTTTCCTTTTTTGAAGGTAGTTTAGTCGATTCAAAAAATGGGTAAACTAGCACCGAAAATACGTTTATTCAAAACCATTTTAACGAGTGTGACAAAGACAAGATCACTCGGCAATCTTTTCAATTTTAAGAAGTCTGAAAAGAGCTTAACTATGGGCTCGCTGCCTTTTTATAGATTTAGTCTCCTTAGCCTGAAAAAATAAAATTCGCTGAAGAGAACTCTCCCGACGAGACGAATCTCCCGAGGTGTACCTTTTTCCTCCTTAATCTATAAGGCAAAAAAATGGGTAAACTCATGCCAGTAGATGTTTTTCTGGACCAATTAATGAGTGTGAAAGAACAAGGTCACTCAACGATATTTTCACTTTTAAGGAGTCTGAAAATAGCTTAACTATGGACTATGTAGGGAATGTTCTTCTCGACCAGTTTAATGAGTGTGAAGAAACAAAGTCACTCGACAATCTTTTCATTTTTAGGGAGTCTGAAAAGAGTTTAACTATGGACTCCGTGGGGGTTCCTTTTTCGAAATTTATTCCCTCAAGCCCGAAAAAGGGTTAAAATTATACCTGAGAATACTCTTCTAGCGAACCGAAGTTCCTAGAGTATACCTTTGTTCGTACAATTGACCGTTCGGACCAAAAAAGGGGTAAACTACCGTCGGACAGACGTGCCTTCAAGTTTTAATTTGACGAGCATGAAGGGCAACAAGATCGCTCATCTTTTCATGTTTATAGAGTCTGAAAAGTGCTTAAAGAAGACTCCAGGAGGTTACTTTTCTCAGTTAATCCGGAGGAGATCGAAAAACATAAATGCAGTCTCGTCAAATGTTGCTTTCAGATTTCAAAGGGAGCTTGAAAGAGAACAAAGATTGCTCGTGCTCGACACTTCGTGGGTCGATGTCTGACATCGTCTCGGTGGAGCAGTGTGCTCCGACGAAAACATTCTCCATGACACCAAGGGTTCTGGAGATATTTATAGGTATCGTTTTAGCGATGGTTGCCATATTACCCTCGGCATAGACTGCGTGCATAGCCAGAGGATTAATAGGACAAGACCTATCTCCAGTGATAGTCAACACAAATTCTCCTGCCTCTATTCTTCTTAACTCCGGGAGAAAATAAGATCTGTGATGGAGATCATCCCAGGGTCTGTCTGGACCAGTCAATGCCTCTATAATCGCCTCGTCAGAGGGCAAGACCAAGTCTAAGAAATTGGTAGTAGCGGGTGGACCTGGAGCCCAAATAGGCTCGAGAATTGGATCTAACTCCTGTGCGGGAGTCGGATCGGGATCGACGGAAGCTTGCTGGACCATAGAGTATGCAAATTCTGCCACAGACAAGGGCATGGACATGCCATGGTGCCTTGTCCTTTCCATCGTGGCCGATGGGGAAGGAAGAGTCCACGGATCGTTAAAGTAAGTCGTGCAGAATGATGACACTTGAAAAATTTTAGCCTTGGGCTGGTCAGGGACAACCGATATAAACTTGACATCTCCTGACGGAGGCGGGTAATCGAAAGTACCCATCAAAGGTGGGCACAAACCAACCCCTACATTGACGACACCGGACTGTGGATTATCAATCATCGGGATGGTGGATGCCCCCGATGAAGGGTCAGGACGGGAGAAAGACAACTGATCAATGGACACGATCCGACCCTCGTGTGGAAACAACAAGACCCAGAACACTGTAGCGACCACTGTATGCATAGCATAGGTCCAACTCCTTCCTAACAAGAGATTGTAGTCGAGAGGCGCATCGACCACTTCAACTTCGACGCACACGATCTTTCCTCCTAACTACAGGGTGAAAGAAGGAATGATTCCATGTGGTCTGAACGAACGACCATCGAAAGCGGTAAGAAGAGTAGGTGACGGAGACAAACGACAAACACGCAAACGACATTACACATGTCGAGGCGACCTCATCAACCACCATGCGGAAAATATTCCATGTAAAAGATTTCGTGGTGTAAGCCACTACTCTCTGAAATGCGACGTGGTATGGGGGACGAGGCTTCAAGTCGGTCGTATCAAGCATGATCGTTCTCGGATTACAAGTCTCAGTAGATCCTAAGGCAACTAACATATTCTTTCTCTGAGAGGGGCAACTCTGGAGTAATTCCAAAGCGGACATTGCGCAAGGGCTTTGTGACAAATCCTCCACCACATAGTAGTTCTGGGCGACCCTCGCGTTTGGATTGTGGGAAGCTTTCTTGAATGCCCCTTTTGGGATGCGTGTCATTGTTTCACCCAACGTCTTTTCAATCTCGAGAGGAACATATGGGTTTTCAAATTCTTTACCCTTCTCATAAATGTTTGGCATTCCGTAGTCATGTGTCCTAGTTGGTATATGAGCATCACCTTTCAACATATAAACATTCGAGGTCGAGGGATTATTAGACGACGAAGGGGGTCCCCGACTACCCCCATCCGCGTTTGCAGAGGCTTGAGTTAAATTTTTCCCATGAGGAAATGGGTTCGTTAAAACTGCAGGCTGCTGCTGCACCAATAACTTTTGGGCTTCCGCGAGTCGAGGGCACAGGTGAGTCGAGTGGTCTTTCGTGTAAAGGTTACACAAATACTTCGACTTTCTTCTCTATGTGTTGCCCCTGCCAACGTTGTTGGTGGGTTTCTTATCCCCCTTACCCTTTTTTCATTGTTTCTTCTTTCCGTTAGCCTACTCATTGGCTTTCAGATTTGTGGATTGCACACTGTGTACATTCGATGTTTGAGTAGGGGGAGCAGCCAAACCAGTGGTTTGGCTGGCCGCTGTCTGCTGTATCGACAATTGCGGCAATTGATTTGACACCTGATCAATGGGCTTTGTTTGTGTTGAACCAACAATACCATCGACATGTGGTCTAGACTTCTGTCTGGTCTTGTCAAGGATAGACCGCGGTGCGTCTAGCAAAACTTCGTAAAGTAAACCAGATTGAGAGTATATCAGTTCTAGCTGTTGAGCTCTCATTATCGCTTCTTCCTCGGAAAAGACTCCCGACGTCGCGATGTCCTTGGATAACTGTGGGACCAAAGACTTAATGAACCACTCCAACAGGAAAGCTGGTGGGATTGATACCTTTATCAAACTCTTCCTACTCCGCCATTCTCGGATGTGATCAGAGATATGGTCGGCTTTTGTTTGCTCAAAGTTGGCCAGCAATTCGGTGCTGACATCGTATCTCATAGGTAACTGAAAATGGTTGAGAAAAACCATTGCTAATTCTTCGAAAGTAGAGTATCTTGAGCGATCGAGCTCGATGTACCATTTCGCAGCGCTCCCGATAAGAGTGTGTTGAAACAAACGCAACTGGACAGAGTCGTCTTTCAATGAGTTGGACGAGCACCATAGATAAAAGGTAGTCACATGATCGCCTGGATCTTCGTTAGGCTTACCCTCGAACTTTGGAATGTCCGAGGGGAACTTTGTTTACATGGGAGGCCAACGCGGATCGTGAGAGATTGGGTCATTTAATAACCTTGTCAAGTCTGGCAGATGTAACGTTGCCAGAAACAATAGTTTGGGTTGTTGACTATGTACATGGAAAAATGAGCCTGGATTTTGGCTGGCACCAGGTTGCCAGGAAAAGTTAGGTTGTTGACCAGGGTTCTGGTAAATACCATGGCCGTGGCCAGCGTATAGATACTGTGCTTGTTGAGACGTCATCGACTGACTCCTGTAATTGGACGTTGAGGGTTGTGAAGTGATTTCTCCCGACGTGGTGTTCCAAATATTCTGGAAGGGGTTGCCCCCTGTCGATCTGACGGGCATAGGTATAGAGCCTTGCCCGGGGTTCCATTGACCATGGAAGGGGTTGCCCCCGGTCGACATCCCTGACGTGGGGACTGATCCTTGCCACAGATTCCAAGGTCTTTGTGAGGTGTTTGCCCCTTGTGGAGGAATAGTACCCTACACTGGATTTTATTGTCCAAAACCAGGGTTACCCCCGGTCGAGACGACAACTGACGATAATGCGTTGTTACCAAACACGTCGAACAAAGAGAACGACAAAGAACCCACTGACGTGGTGTTGGAAGAAGGTCCTTGACTACCTGCTCCAGACAGGTTGTAATTCATGGTTGGCCAGACGGGTTGCTGAGAAGCGCCGCCAAGCGAAGGAGACGACGGAGGTACATGACCCCCGTCGTAAGGGAAAGCATTATAAGGAGCTGAGGCGCCCCCCATGGACCCTTGCAGAGGAGCGTTTGAGCTCCCTGCCCCCAGATCTATGGTCTGTAGGGTGGAGTAGCATAGGACCGAGTTTGTATCAAAGCCGAACATCCCGTATGAAAACGGAGGGCCCGTCGCACTCTGGGTGAACAAAGTGGTGATCGCCGCCATAGACGGAATCATACCACTTCTCGAGGTAGAGGCAGTCGAGACCATAGTGGTCCGGACCTGCGAGGGTGAGTTAGGAGGCGTGTTACACATTATTTTCATCATACCTATGGCCATTACTGATATAAACCTATCTGTTGCCTTCAGAGGGGTCAGTGGCCTGAGTTCCTGAAGAAATAAGGGAGAAGAACTTTTCCCGAGAAAAGAAGTTGCATTTCCCTTTGTAAAAACCCTATTAAAGAGGATTTTCACATGCTGCACTATAGCTAGGGTGCGAAAATGCCTGATTTTCGCAGGCTGCACCATAGCTAGGTCGCGAAGTGTTCGCAGGTTGCTATATAGGCAGGGTGCGAAAATGCTCATACATGGGAAAAACGAGCATCTTCTCGATGCTTGTAGAAGGATAAACTTCCATGGTGAGGTGGCATCCGAATGGTTTGGATCTTACTCGCTTTCATGATTTAGTGGGATCATCCTAACCTCCTCACCTTATCCTCTTCAACTTATAAGAGGAGAGGAGCTCTCATGGAGAAGGTTAACTTTTGAGTTTAGAGTTTTTTTTTTGGATTAGCTTGGATTGGATTGAGCTTTGGAGATTGTTAGCTTGGCTAGATGAGCCATTTTGTCAAGATAGATTGTGAATATTAGCAGATCTATGCTCTCAGAATTCTTAGAGTGGAAGTGTGTGGGGAACGAAGGACAGTTGGAAGGGACCTTACGACATCAAGGCCATGGTTGTAATCTCTCTTTCACATTTAATATGA
>JZKD02S2377017.1:285536-304885 GCA_000966675.3 Picea glauca
AGGTAGACCCAATACCTCTTCTGGAAACACATCTCTGTAGTCTTTCAGGATAGGGTGATCATCAGGAATTGGTTTATCACCCTCGATTGTTTTCAACACCTGTATTGCATATAGGGGACACCCTTTTCGGCAATACTTTCTCATTTGCAGGGCTGATATTTTCCTCACCGAGACCGGTTTTTGGATCCCTTGGAGGGTTATCCTTTTTCCTTCTTTGCTCACACATTCTACGGTTTTATGGTAACAATCCAGTCTGGATTTATGGGCGGCCAGCCAGTCCATACCAATCAATAGATCGTATGATCCTAGGGGTAATACGTTAAGGGTTGCTTGGGTGGGGAATTCACCCACTATTAATTGGCAGGCTGGTATGACCTCTACTACCCTTCTTTTGGTGCCAGTGGCTAACTGTACCAACCATGGCTTGGTTTGTTTTCATGGCTGTAGCTTACACTTATCAACAACTCTAGGGGCTATATAACTCAAATTTGAACCAAGGTCAATCAAAACAGACACCAGATGGTTGAAAATCATACCTTCTATTTCCACCACTGAAGCTTGGTGGTCAGCTTGGTTATTATCCAAGGCTGCATAAATCTGCGACACACTCCCTGCCACATCATTGACTTTGGTAGCTTCTTGAATGTTATAAACTTTTCGACTGTTCTGTTGTCGACGTGGACAATCTCTCAGGAGATGCTCTTCTCCGCAACCCCAGCATTTCAGAGGTTCTCTCTTAGGGTTATCAGTCTTCACTGGTATAGGTCCATAAGTTTTATTTCCGTCCGATGAGGGAAAGTTCTGCTAGAGTACACTCCGGGCTGGAAAGTTCATTCTGGGGTTCTTCTTGTAGTTCTTAAATTCTGAGGATTTGATCCCCTTTTTCTAAAATCTCGAACCAGTCTTCTGTTTCCAGTATCCACGAGACTCTGCCCGATGTCCATATTGTTCATGACAATATGTTGCCTTTCAAATAGTGTCTTCTAAGGTCTTTGGCTCGTCAAATTCAATTTGGTTCTGGTATTCCTTGGGTAGCCCACTGATGAAGCGTTGCACCTTCGCCTTCTCTGCCTTGATGTAGGGTACATATCTCAATAAGTCGAGGAATTTGTTGACATATTCCTCTATAGTGAGTTGCCCCAGTTTGAGTTCATAAAACTCTTTAGCCTTCTCGTCGAAATATTTTTCCAACAAATACTTCTTCCGGAAGTACTTCTCAAACTGTTTCCAGGACAGGTCCTCCTCGCGGACCCCTTTCATATTCTTAAGATCTTCCCACCAGATGGAATTTTTTCTGTTCAGATTGAAAGTGGCCACTCGAGCCTTCAAATTCTCTGAAAAATCATGGACTCTGAAATATTTCTTCAGTCCAAGTAACCAGGCCTCAACTTCCTCTCCCTTCTTTATCTCACCGTCGAAGGAGGGAGGTTTGGCCTTTCTGAATTCCTCAAATTTATGACCCTTGGAAGTCTTTTGCTTCTTCTGTTTTCTTCGAGAATAGAAACTGGTCTTGCTGCTGGAAGAGCCTTCTGAATCGCCAACTTCCTTCTCAGAGGAATCGTCTGGCACTGATCCTTTACCTCTGGGGTGGACCTTCCTTGAGGTGCTCCTCTAAATATGGCCACTGATACGACCATGTTTCTGCATCTCGGGTTCATGCTGCATTTATCGCTGTAGGTCGGATAAGCTCTGCGGTAAAATTGCATTAGTTTCAGTTTTCTTTTCTTGTTCTTTCATCATCCTTTCATTGTCGACCTTGCAGCTTTGCAATTCAACCATGAGACTCTTCACAGTCTCGGCTAGATCTGGAGGGGTTCCTATTGCTCTTCTTTTGTCAGACTCTTCATCTCTATTGTGGGAGCCTTCTCCCACCTCTTGGTGGGTCACCATTCTCTGCGTCTGTAAATTCTCGCGTCTGATCGTCCGCTTGGGTGAAAAGACAAACACTGGTTATTAGTCAAGAGTTAGATACATTTTAGAACCTGCGCATAAATTCATAACTCTTTCACATGCATACACAGTCGGGTTCTCGTTTCCAAGTTTTGATCCTGGATAAGAGAGTTAAATTAGGGGGTTACTCCTCGTAGGAGTGCTTCGAACAGAGCTTATGCGCAATTCGTTCATGAGCCCAATCAGGCCGAGTGTTGTCACCATGCTCTGATACCACTTTGTCAAATATCCACTACCATAATCAAATTTTTGTTGATTTCTGCAGAATCAGAGCCCCCGAATTACCTACGGAGGCCTAGCGCAAGCTAGCTCTTTCTCTCTCTCTCTGTTCCCATGTGATCGCGGGTCATGATCATAGGTAAAATAATCGTGGTGCCTCTTTGTATTTCGTTCCTCAGTGCTACAGTGATGTCGAATTGTTCGACTCTGCAACCGTCGAACCCCGGCAGGGTTAGCAACAGGGCAATAGGGACGAATCCCTATAGGATTAACAGATGGCCATTAGGAACAACCCTGTCGCGCGGTTGAGTGGAGTACAGGTGGCGAGAGGGGAAACACGACATGGTGGGTGGCGTGATAGGAGACAGGTCCCACTTCACACGCCACACCATTCCAGACCCCCCCATTAAAGGCAGAATGGCAAGGGGGGTCCGAAATTCGCCTGAATGTCTCAAGGCGAATTGATCTTGACCGTTCCCGAGTTGCACGTTCGATTCCAGACCCCCCCCCTCACCGCTAAAGGCAGAACAACAAGGGGGCTTTAGAATGAAGTCTCAGCCGTAGATCTAGGCGGGTGGACTTTGGCCGTTCAGATATTCTCGCCACTTACCCTAAGGCGCATTCGCGCCCCGGATTAAAGTTGACATCTCTTCCCCACATCTGACGGTCATTATAGACCCTGTGATCCTCTGAAGGAATCTCGTCCGTTCATTGGGACTTAACCACATGCTAACATCTTGATATTTATAAGTCAGGATTTATCAAGGTGAGAGCCCGACCTCTTGTCAATGGAACTCCCGAATCCCCGATTCCCTATTTCCCGAAATGAGTAATCTCTCGACACGTAGCCTCCCGAATTCGATCGGTCTACGACTACTTCGGGGTTTCCACCATGGAACATCCCGATCTCTCGTCACCAGAACTCCCGAGTTCCCAACTCCCGATTTCCCGAAATGGGAAATCTCATAACACGTGGCCTCCTTTAATCGGACGACCCAAATCTATTTCGGGGCTTTCACCCTTATCCAATGGGGGTTTAACCCTTGGGTATCTCCTGACAGATCCAACGGCTGTCGGTTTTTCCAGCCGAGATCTGACGGCTCAGACAAGTTCCTAACTTGTGCATTCTCCCACGACTTCCTGGACGGGGAAAAATCAACGGTCCAGATATTCTCATGGACCTTGAGGATTTACGATTCCCGATATCTTTTCTACCCATGAAGACACAGAAAGGAAAAGCGGTAAGGCATTTAACCCTCTACTTTCTCCTACCAATCTAACGGTCATGGGTGACCACAGATTTCCCGACGGGATTTCGTTCATCGATTAACACCTATTCAGGGTTAAGGCGATTGACACCCCAGTTTCTTCTTCCGATATGACGGCCGTGAGTGACCACCGATCTCCCGATGGGACCTCGTCCATCGATTCGATACTTACCAGGGATTTCTTAAGGCCTTGCGCCTTCACGTCCTTTTTCCAGGTTCTTGATGGCTTTTTCAAGAAAGGTATCTCTATGGGGAGGTTTACCCAGGGTACTATATGAGGCAGTTAAGGGTATCTCTCTCCCGAGAACCAGGCGTGAAGTCTAAATTAGATCAGCATGCATATAAATAACAATTTTAAGAGGACATAAGCTACACGTAGTCTTTCCATATAAACATACAACTACCAATACTGATCAAGACACCATGCATACATTCTTATAATGAAATCATTCACGATTTCACAGCTTATGATCATAAATGTTAGCATACATATATTTCAAGATGTCAAAGGAAAAACACTTATCAGAAAGTAACACCAGGGGTTATGCAACTACTGAGAGGGGTGCTCGTTTCCACCCAACTGTAGGCTCAGCGACTCCCAGTGGATTTACCACTAGCCACCCCCGAGCTGAGACCACGATGCTGTGAGACTGCGTCTCTGTTTGCCAGTGACCAGGAGTGAAGGTTACTCTCCTTCCTCTCTGGTATCACCCACTCTGCATATCGCCAGAGTTCTCTTTTTCCCCTCGCGTCATCCTCCCCAATCGCTTCTTCCCCATGCCTTATCCTCCTGCGAGGTTGCGTGTGGCGCGATTTCCCTCGCGTCGATCAGGCCTGATGGCTCTACGGATGGGCGGTTCACCTCCCCATCCCTCATTAACTCCTGAGGAGCCATCTGCCTACCAGCCTGCGAGACATTTAATTCGGGGTCAGCGAGCCGCTTTTGGTTCTCCGGGCCAGTGGAGTCCAAATACGGTATTGATTCTCAGTGGAAGTTAACGCCACCTTTCCAGGTGCCTTCCACCGCCTTTCTGCAGCCATCATGGTCTCTTTTTCAGCACATCCCCTCTCAGCAGTCCTGCAATACCAATTCATAATGTTATTCACATTCATCGACCTTTTCCACAAGGTCCATTCACATCACATATTCACATTTATGAGTTTGCCACAGTTTTGGGCCAGTCCAATTATTTTTACAAACTGGGGGAAACAGGGTGTTACATCAGGGTTCCCAAGCACCTCTTCACAGATATCTTTGAGTGATGAAATACTAGAGGTCATCTCCTTCCTCCACGTATCATCTCCTGATCAACGATCAATATTAACTCCAACCTTCAGAGTTTCTCGACTCAAAGCAACCTGCAACTCAAATTCTTGAGAGTACCAAATCTCCGGACCTTGGGATCTTGTGCCACGTGTCGGCTGTAATCAATGGCTGAGATGGAATCTAGCCTTCGGGAGTCCTCGACCCCAACTGCTTATGCCTTGAATCCTCAGGAGTGCCAAGTCTCTAAACTACAGGATATACTATCACGTGTCCTCTCTCGATCAATGGTGAGGATTTACTTCGCTCTTTGGAGCTTCGGGGGTTTCACCTTCATCACACTTCTTTCCTTCAAAATGCCGAAATGGCGAACTTTTGGAGTCTTCGTCAGTAACTAACCACTAAGGGGTGCTATGTGGCAGAAAAGAAGGCACAAACACATGGCCCTATCTAACAGGCGACATATGTCATATACTAACTGGCACAAACAATATTTGAAAAACAGGAGACACGGTGACACGTGGCAAGCATCAAGTGTGTCCATGTCACCCTAGGTGACCTCCATAGGCCACGTCACTCTAGTGCCTCACAACTTCGGGACTTCGGGAGACTTCTCCACCCTACACCACAAATCCCCCGAATGCCGAATCCCTGAATAGGATGATCTGTGAAAATGTGTCCTTAAACATGAGCGATCCATATTTACTCCGAAGTTCGGGACTTCAGAGGTTTTCTGCCGATCCTCGATCATCGGTCATCGACGATCGAAGATTTTCTTCGGTCGATCTTCAACCCTTCACCAAATTCGCTGATCCCCAACCATCGACGATTTTAGTTGGAAAAATTCCACACTTATAATTTTTTACAAATCCCCGGTGAATCTGGGCTGTTGATATCCCGACCAAGATGATCTCAACCGTTGATTTTTCTCCAACGACCCAAACAACTAAAATGAATACAAACCGTCGATTTTCCTCATTTTTCAAATCGCCGAATCAATCCCAGTCCCCGATTTGGTAATTTCGCCAAACTTTGTAAACATTCGAACTTTTGAAATTTTTTTGAAGGATGAATCTGGACCATCCATCCAAGATCGAACACAATCTCAACCGTCGATTCTCCAAACTCTATCCAGCATTATAACGACCATTAACACTCAATTTTTTCGACCTTCTAAGTCGAATTCAGCTCTGCAACTCTGCAGATCAAATCCATTAAATTATTGGACAATCATGGAATCATTCATACTCAGATCCATTCACGAATTTGGGGGATTTCACTCAAATGTTTCCACCATTTTTCCCTAAATTCACATAGATATATAAAATCCGTGACAACGAATCTTTCTGATTCACACTTGTTCTAGCCCCTAACAGTTCAGTGTTTGAACTAGAATCTTTGATACCAATTTGTAACATACCCAACCATCCCCAGGCCTGGGCTACGCCACTTAAACTCACTTAGACAAGCTGCAACACACCCAACCACCCCCAGTCCAGGCACGCTGTAGTCCCAAGACTTAGTTCTTTGAACTTAACTCAAATTTAAAATACTTCTCATTAATAAAAGAGTCATGAAAATCGCATGCATAAATCAAGATCCATGCTACAACATAAATCAGTAAACAACGTGCCATGCACAAAAATTAACCAACAGACAAGCACATTAAAATACGTATCTAAGAGATAATTAAATACACAACAGAATATACATTATACATAAAACACATGATAGAGAGCACTTATCTTTGAGAATAAAGATTCACCAACTGGCTGTAGACCAAGGACGTTCCTCCCAACCATAGACACTGCTGTTCTTTTACTCTCAACAACAGGTCACCCCCGAGCCAGGGCTATTAATCAACAAGGACGGGTAACAATTCAAAACAAATTCACAAAGTGATCTTAGAATTGTTTACAACTACAATTCAATCACTTCCATTAATCCAACTATCAATTGGAATGAACTCATCATTACACACGCATGTATATCATCCCATCTCTTCTTTCTTCTGTCCAGAGATATTTTATTACTCTGTCTCCCCCAACAATCTTTTTTGTAATTTATCATTATGTAACTACTTTAACCTGCAACTTTATTGTTGTAATATCTAACAGTTCCTGAAGTGTTTTCAACTTCATGAGTTAGAAATAC
The DNA here is from genome assembly GCA_000966675.3 of Picea glauca. NCBI lineage: Eukaryota > Viridiplantae > Streptophyta > Pinopsida > Pinales > Pinaceae > Picea > Picea glauca. The sequence continues at coordinate 292,392 of JZKD02S2377017.1, forward strand.
TCACATCATTTCATCTATTAGCATAATCATTTCTATAATATATACATGCATTCAATAATTCCTGTAATATCACTTGTAACATTTTTTTTAATAGCTCCAAAAATTGATCTTGGAATTGTAACAACAACAATCCAATCACCTTCAACTAGTATTCATATTAAATATAATGCGTCTATCCATCATTATGCATTTTCAGCACCACATACATTTCATAATGCAACAATTAATTACTAGATAAAATAAAAATCAATGTGCCAATACCCATGGTCACATCTACCATTCAATGAGACACTTCATAGTTTAATGCCCAACCCAAATTGCATTTTCTGCTGCAAATTAATTAGCATAAAATAAATAACTCATAACAAGAAACATATGAAGTCTTATACAACCAATAACCAAAAATAAATGCACACCGAGAAATATAGACACAAGAGTTTTGGTCAAAATAGACCTTGGAAAAACCCGCAAGGGGAAAACCAGTGAGAGAGGGGAGGCTTTTATTATTCAGAGCACAGAGAGAAATTTGTTACAAAAATCATCTTCAACAAATATTCAGACTTATCTTGAAACCCGAGCCAAATTAACTCCTCAAGATCTGAGCCAAGCTCCCTGAAATTCGTGCCAAAATTACTTGTCCAATTTGTACAGGCCTACTCCTCGATTTTTTGTGCCCGTGGCTGTACTTTTTGACTTAGAATGCGTGATTGAACATAAGCATCGATTTTTGTGCCAGTGGTATTGTACGAAAACCTTGGAATGCATGCCAAACCCACATAAAATTTGTTGTACACTCTCCTCAATTTTTGTGCCCACAAACAACTGTATGACATCTCAGAAATCAGAATAGTGCGACCTTCATAAATGATGAACTTTTCCTCGATATGCGTTCCTACACTCTTGTCTTGGAATTCATGCCTCAAGTAACAACTCGACCTCTTCTCCTTCAACTCGACTTCTCTCTCTCATTTACTCTCCAAAACTCATGAAGAATGCCAAAAGATGGGCACCTCAATCCCTAAGTTGACTCAATGAGGGACTGTGGAGAGTCTCATGATCCAAGGGCTGATATTAGATCCTGGGCTTCTTAGATCAATGGTGGTGATTAAAAGTCTCTTTAATCACCACTTCATGAAATTTCCCTAAAGTCACTTTTAATTTTATCTCTCATAAAATTAATGCACTAGGGACCACATTGGACACTTTTTCACCCCTAGGCGCCTAAGTTGCGAGAAACACTTGTCCTTGGTACTTTTTAATTATTTAACAAATTACAACAAACATACCCACTAATCAATGAAAAGATATAAGATGAGTGAATTCAAGTAATGAAAATAGTTTCAAATAATAAAATCAAATTACCATAAAACCATCCATAGAGTGACAAAAGAGTAGTTTCATCACCACAATTGGGAATTCCCTTTCATTAATCACCAATCAAGAGCAAAATATAAAATCAGATATAAGACAAAATGATTAGTTAATAAGCTGATAGAAAGAATTCATAAATCTTAATTAACTTGTAAATGAAAACACTTCCGTTGATAACAATGTAAAGAATTACTTTGATAACAAAAATGCATTCTCATACCCATTAAATAATCAAATGATAAATTTAACTAAATTATGGAAAGAAATTTCACATATTTCACATAAAACTAAATGAATGAAATTGCATAACTCACAGAAATGTGATCATACAATCATCTATATATATAGAAATTGGCCAAAAGATCGAGTATTCAATATTATATCCAAACTGAAAAAATTATTCAAAGTGTGAGTACAAAGTTTCCAACCCCATACTTCTAATATGAGATTACATTATATAACATTCAAATTCTAAAACTATGGGTTGTTTCCTCATTTCTCTCAACTAACTTTGAAAATAGAAAATTGGTTCTTGAGCAATGACATCTTCTTCATTGGCGATGGACTTCTTTGCTGACTTTACTCTCTTGCTCATTGACATATGATTTCCATAAAGTAAATTTATTTAATATTTGTGAAATAAGAGGTGGACTTGAAATATCCACATTTAATTCACAACGATAAAATTTCTTGACAATCTCTACATGCTCTGTTTTGAACTTTGAGAGAAAAGAGTCCATTGACTTTGAACATTCTATAGGATTGGAGATGAATTCTCGAATTGTATCACTGTCCCAGAATTCAAGCCGAGTGATTTTGTCGGCACATATATCCTTTTTCTGATTTATATTTTTGAAGTGGAATTGTTTGTCCCAGAAACTAAACATGAAGCATATCATAATCTTCGATTACATCCAAAGTTGAATCCTAGAGAGCTGAACAACTTTGATTAGTTTCCTTGATTATATATTGAGAGACAACGCAGTTGTTGAACCAAGTATCTAATGATACATGAATTTGAATTTGTTCTTCATATGTTCTTCTTGAAATATTCCTAGCCATACTCTTGTTCTTTGCTTCCCAATTTATAATTTTATCAAACTGGGTTCAGGCATTCTTTTGTTCCTATGATTGAATTTGAACTCTGAGTAAATTTGAGCAACATATCATGTCATTGCTCAATTTCATACAATTTACTATAAAATACCTCTTGGAGGTCAGAGAGCTTGGAATGAATAGAAGTGGATTCTACATGAGGGATTCTGAACTTCCCTGTTTGCCTTTCAGTTCTTCAACGTGGATTTCCATGGAATGAATTTGTTTTTGATACTTGTCGGAGATTTCCTTTTGTTTTTTTTTGAAGAATACTTAATTGCTGGGAATATTCTTCCTTGATGTTTGCTACTTTTGTTTTATGAAGATCATTAATTGAAGAAATATATGTTTTTTTTTTCTTCAATAATTTGACTCTTTTGATGTTGATGCTCTTCTGATGTAGATATTTCATAGGGTCATGAATTTTGACTCGATTATCAGTTTGTGTTAAAATTTTACAAAGAGTCGCCTCTAGAATATTTCACTGTCGTATCGATCAGAACCTTCGGATCGAACATCATTTCAACATTTTTCTAGGGCCAAATTCCCTCATATAAGGCCTCAAATTGGGGTTTTAGTGTTTTTATAGGAAATTTTAAATTATCTCTTAGTTTATGCACCTAATCAGAAAAGTGAGTTGAAAAATAGTGTCACTCTAGTTATCTTTTAGTTATTGGTTGTTTTAGAGTCATGCGAGAATTTTCTAAAATTAGTTGTTTTTGAAAATATCAGATAGTAGTTAAAAGGGGTTGATTCCATTGTAATAGTTAGGATGAAGAAGGAATAACCATCCTAACTATTACAATGGAAGTTCAACCCCCTATAACTATTATCTGAGAGTTTAAAAAACAATTAATTTTAGGAAAACAACTAATTTTAGAACATTCTTGCATGACTCTAAAATTGACCAATAACTAAAAGATAACTAGAGTGACACTATTTGTTAACTCCTTTTTCTAGTTAGTTTCACAAACTAAGAGATAAGTGATAATTACTAATTTAAATTTCCCATAAAAACACCAAAACCCCAATTTGATGCCTTATATGAGGGAATTTGGCCCTAGAAAAGTGTCGAAATGATGTCCGATCTAAAGGATTAGATCGACATGACAGTGAACTCTTCAAGACACAACTACCCTGTAAAAATTCATCCCAAACATATATCCGAGTCAAAAGTTATGACCCTCAGAAATCCTTGCATCATCTTCAATCAATAAAGATTCTTGAATTTTCATTTTTTCTTGTAGTTCTGCAACTTGTTTCTTCTCTTTTCTTAACTGTATAGTGAGATTAAAAATTAACCATTTATTAGCATCAACAAATGCTCCTAAAACATCCACAATTTCCTCAAAAAATTCTTCATCATTTAAATGTGCTTTATTCCAAATCAACACATGTTCTTGTGGATCTTCTTCAAATAGTTCTATTTTCGTATTTTTTGCTTTCCTTTTCACAATGAAATTCTTTGTGTTGTTAAAAGTATAATTTCTCAAAGGAACAACAATCTCTTCAACCGGTTCAAAACTATCCAAATTTAATGTTGTAAACATTCACTGACTAGGCAAAACAATAATTGGTGTAGTATCAGTTGTTGAAACAACAATGATAGTTGTTGAAGTTGCAATTTCAACATTTTGACCATGATTTCTTTCTTTGATTTCTTCTACATGTTTTGAAGGAGTTTGAATTCCTATGTTTTCTTGTGTATTAACAAATTAGTCTTCTCTTCTGCGTGTATTACCTTGCATTTAACTCTTCTTTTTTACAATTTTTTTTTTCCTATTGAGTTGGAAGGTTAAGAATTCATATACTTTCGGATGGTATTTAGACTCTTTAACAATTTTGATCATTTCTTGATAACTTTGAGGTCTTTAAAAAATAATATCAAGTGGGGAATCTTCATGAACATAAATTTTAACATTTTTTATCATGCTACAATGTCTCTTAACAAAACCTTTTGGGTCATGCCTTTTGAAGTTTCCATAAGCTAGCCAAATGTTCCCAAGTTTCTTTGCTTCCTTCAATGCACGCTTGCCATTAGTTAAAGAATAAATTCCCAATGAAATAGGAAAAGAAGGCCATTGTTTCTTTTGTTTTTTAGATAAAGAAGAAACAATACCCATGACCACTCTTTGATATGCTATTTATCTAAGTACAAGCCTATTTGGGACATATCTTTGGTAAAAGATGAGGAGCTCCTTCATATCCATATATCATAATATAAGAAAATTATTCATCTAAAACCCAATCTTCTATTTCTTTGATTGCATTCATGGCTTCTTGGGTAAATCTAGGAGCCGTCTCATTTTTCGATAGAATATGCAAAGGGATCATGAAATTTTCACAGCTTACATAGAAGTAATTATTACAATTATTTTCTCACAATTTTGAACAGTAAATATCTACTAGATCATGAAAGTGTGACTAGTTTGAATATATCAAAAAATGGGTTTTGGCACAAACTGGATCTATTAGAGAACCTGACATGAAAAACCCTGGTGGTGCTTGTGATTTCTTGATTGTGTGTTGAATATTAGCTGAAAGTATATGTTCCCAATTGAATATTTTCCCTTTCTTTATATGATGTAAAACAGGAACCCAACCTAACTTGAATTTCTGTGAATCCTTTTTACCATATATCCTACATAGCATAATGGTTGGTAGGATTTGGGGTTTCTTCATATGTTGAATGGAGTACAATTTATCAAAATTGAATTTGAATGAAGGAGGGTGGTACCACCATTCTCTAATTAAATCAACAATTTGAATGTTTTACCCTTTTACTTCTCTAGCTTCAAATTCTTCTAAAAACTGTTCATTCAAACTAACTTCCCTTGATTTTAACCTGTAAATGTTAAAAATATCTTCATTCCTAAAAGACCTATTGACTTGATGAGAAGAATTAACAATTGTATAAGTTTTAATATCAGTATGAGAAATTATCCACAGTACCATGTCATAGTAAGGAAAAATGGTTGGTTTGAAAACTACTCTATGCAGGTTGGATATTTTGATGTCCTCAAAATCATCGACATATTCTTCATACCCATCTCCGAAATTTCAATAAATTACAAATATTGCTCCACTCCATGCAAATCTTGATGCTAATTTTGTTAGAAGTATATGAGAAGAAATCAGAATTAAGGTTCTTTTCTTCATCTTCATACTCAACCTTAGGTTGTTTTCCCATCCCTTTCTTGGTAATTTTTCCCACACTGAATCTGCATTGTAAAGAAAATGGTTAACATAAATTTCACTTTTTTATTAATAGGAAAATGAAACTTTGATTTGAATAAATATCAAAACTAACAAGAATTGAAATACTCTGTGGAATACTGTAATTTTTCTTCCAATTTTCAACTGGTAAATGCAATTTTTCTTACAAAATTCTCAGAGCAATGCAAAAAACAAAATTACGAAGTTAAAATGCATCTAATGCGTATGTTAAAAGCTTTGTGCCACAATTTTCTATTTGAATTATGAAATTTAATTCATAGAACATGAATCAACAATGAAATATATTGTAATTTCATTGTAAATCTGGACTGTTCATTATAAGGCCACATATATAATGGTAGAAGTTATGTTAGGTTTTTTTTCCCCAGAAGGCAACCCTCTTTTATGAGGGAAATTTATTGCGGTTATGTATCATAGCGAATGTTGTATTCTGAGAGAGGAGACTGTGAGAGAAAGAAGAGGAAGTTACAACGGGTTTGTTGTAGGTTGTATCCCTTCATTTGTTGGATAATAATAAAGGAAGGACCTAGCAATTTCTTTGATGGACGTATCCCACACTAGGTGAACCACGTATATCTGTGTCTCTATTGTATTGTGTATCTTCTGTGTTTTATTTCCGCATTTGTTTTATTTTATTGCTTCGTGATCCTTTTTTTATAACAACTGGTATCAGAGCAAAAGGTAACTCGCAGGAAAAGAGGGTTCCTGGTTCGAGTGGGAGCAATGGCGGAAGATGGAAAGTTTAGGTTCAAGAAATTTAACGACCAAAACTACTAGTTATGGAAGATGCAGATGGAAGATTATTTATATTAGAAGGATATATTCCTACCATTGGGTAGAATAACAAAGAATCCGACGACTATGAAGGACGAAGAATGGGATATTCTTGATAGAAAGGCTCTAGGAATGATACGGCTGAGCCTGACAACATCGATGGCTTTCAATATTTTGAAAGAAAAGACAACTAAGGATTTGATGGACGCATTGGATAAATTGTATGAAAAAGCCTCGGCATCCAATAAGGTATTTCTAATGAAGTTATTATTTAATATGAATATGTCAGAAGATGGGTCTGTTGCAGATCATTTGAATGAATTTAATACGATTACTAATCAAGTAAGTTCTGTAAAAGTGGACTTTGATGATGAGGTCAGGGATATTCTAATCTTGTGCTCATTGCCAGAAAGATGGAACGGCTTGGTCATGGCTGTAAGTAACTCTGTCTCTAGTTCAAATACTTTAAAATTTGATGATGTTGTTGGTGTTATTCTTAGTGAGGAAATGTGATGGAAAAGCATAGGTGAGACATCAGGGAATGCATTGAACATGGAGAATAGGGGAAGAAAAAATGATAGAGGAAATAACTCCGAGAACCACAGGAATTCTAGGAAGGGCATATCCAAATCTAGACTTGGAAAGATAGAGTATTGGAATTGTGGGAAGAAATGACATCTAAAGAAAGACTGCAGAGCTCCAAAGAAACAAAGAGATGGACAACAAGAGAAAAATCAGGAAGCAAATGTAACAGGTGATGTGTTACAAGATGCTTTGATTCTTTTTGTAGATAATATTTCTGAGTCTTTAGTGGTAGATTCAGGGGCTTCATTTCATGCCACACCCCATAGGAAACATTTTCTAGATTATGTTCAAGGCAATTTTGGACAGGTTCATTTGGGTGATGATGCACCATGAAAAATTGTTGAAATGGGAAAGGTAAAAATAAAGCAAAGCAATGGAAACCAATGGTCGTTGAAAGAGGTAAGACATGTTCCATATCTAAGGAAAAATCTAATTTCAACATGACAGTTGGAAAGTGAAGGTTGTATATGTTAGAATATAGAAGATCGTGTGCTCGTTTTACCATTGACGATACCCTCGTCACCCAACCATAGGCCGAAGCCACCCTCCAAGCACCTCAACCTTGACTGAGAATTACTCCGGAAGCAAACCCTAGGCTAGATAGCCAAACAAGGTGTAGCGCATATTCCTCCAAGGATAGTGCACCAACAATAGCTGATCAGATAGTCCAAACCCTAGCCAAGAGATAGTCCAAGCCAATACTGAAACTGCTAGCTGCAACAACTGCACCTGCAACTCTCCTCCACACATGCACACCAAATTGGGAACTACAATGTGCACCACTCGTTGTCTGCAATTTTGAGATGCTGTCAAATGAGAACTGACACCCTGTATTTATACTGGTTCTGCTAGATTTGCTGGGGCTAACTTCTCCTTCTGGATATGTGTCTGTTCAGTATATTATTATTATTTCTGGCCGACTTCTTCTCTTGGAGGCTAATAACCTAATATAAATTATCTTCTTGAGCCGACAAGAATTTTAGGGTTATTAGCCAACTCATTAGGGTTTTCTCTTGCTTTTCAGAGTCTTCTATTCTCGTCAGGTTCACATGTGGAGGTAAATAACTCCTGCATCTACCATAATATTAACACTCCCTCCTAGCTAGGGAGGTATTACAGGTAATGGACTTGAGCACAAAAACATACCATGTACCCGGTAACATCAATATAGTCGTCTAGACTATTTCATGACTAGATCATGAGCATCACCATCACCATCAACTGCATCATCTCTCAGAACCATACTTCATCTGAGTAATTAGACATGATGCTAGATAAGTCACTCACACCATAGAGTGATACAAGAACCACTCTTATAATCTAGAGTAGTAAATGCTCTGAACCAATTTTCGTTTGGAAAATCTCTATTCATCATTCGTTTGGATGGTGATTATTTTCAATAAACTGCTGATAGTCTTCAAGGCAGTTAGAACAGAAATAGAACACAACTGTGTCTATCCATAGTAGTACATAACTACAATATAGTGGTTCACTACCACACCAAGTAACACACAAGTACTTGATCAACAATGTATGGTTGTGAACAGTGGAACATATCCACCACAGTAGTCCTCATCTACTGTCATACAGTCTTCATAACGAACATCTGATAGCAATCTGCATAGAAACAATGTTATGATATAGACTGATTTATCTGGGCCAATATTTCACTCACATCTGTGAGCTCTGAAATAATATTTGCCTCATATCCATCACAATAGTATATCTCTACTGTTTGGAGACAGGTAGTCTCCATAACAATCATCTGATGCCATCCTGCACATACAAATATTGTTAAAAATAAACTGAATCATCTGGGCCAATCTTTCACTCACATTTGTGAGCTTTGAAAGAATATCTGCCTCACAAATAGTGGAACATATCCACCAAAATAGTCTTCATCTACTGTCATATGATCTTCATAACAAACATATGATAATAACCTGCACATAAACAATGTTATGATATAAATTGAATCATCTGGGCCAATATTTCACTCACGTCTGTGAGATATAAAGAATATCTTCCCTCAGTTTAGAACATTAGCAATGGGATATTTGCCCTATTCTTCTCAAACAAGGAAGAAGGATTGTTTCTGATTTCTGAGGCTAGACCATTCCTCACCCTGGGCCATTCTTCCTACACTAATCAAAGTGCACCCTAGACAGAATGTATAAACCCCAAGGAATGTCTGAGTTTGGACCATTCCTCACCTTGGGCCATTCCTCCTACACTAATCAAAGTGTGCCCTGGAGAGAATGTATAAACACTAAGGAATGTCTGTCCTGGACCATTCTCCACTCTGGGCCATTCCTCCTACACTAATCAAAGTGCACCCTGGAGAGAATGTGAAAACCCTAAGGAATGTCTGTCCCTGATTGCTGATCTTGGACCATTCCCCACCCTGGGCCATTCCTCCTACACTAATCAAAGTACACCCTATAGAGAATGTATAAACCCTAAGGAATGACTATCCAGACCATTTCCTCCATTAACCACAAGAGGAAAAGACCATCCTGCATCAACCTCCAAAAAGGACTATTCCTCATGTTAACCACAATGAGAAATCGCTGTCCGGCGAGGTGGGCCAGTCTTCTTGAGTAACCCTCAAGAAGAGAGACTTCCCTAGACCACTCCCCATGTTAACCACAATGGGAAGTTCCTGTCTATGATACATCAACAATAAGACTACTTCCCATGTTAACCACAATGGAAAGTCACTGTCCGTCAGAAATCTTAATCCACTTTCCGAACATGAAAGCATTTGTCCAAGATGGACTATTTTTCAATGAATGTCTTCAATAATATTTTCAGTGCTCCCTCGTAACTTGGAGAGTTATTTCTTCCTTTTCCAATAAGAAGGAAGTTGTTTCCATGAGCTCTAGATTGAATACACAAACTCTTTCATCTTGGATAGAAGCTTTACCAAAATGTCTCCTTATTTGCTCATCTGTGGAGATATGTATTGGAGAATCATTTTCTCCTTTATGTACTTTATTATGGATAATGTAATGCTTGATTTCAAATGTACTTTAGTCTGGAGCACTGTGAAGGCTTCATGCAGATCTAAACAATAGAGTATATCATAGTTGGAAATATGGAACATATCTATGTGGCACTTCTTCTGTCATCGTGAGATCTGATCTACTGAGTAGTCATCTTGATGTTATAGGAAATCTTCACCACGCTTCTGTTGTGCACTGGAGGTTCTCCACCAAGTTATCTTCTTCTTATCTACATACATGAGTCTCTTTCTGGTATGCCTCAAAGTCTTGAGATTGATTTTCATATGCTCTTTATTCAATTTCTCTGGAGAACATTCTTTTCATTCATCTGATGTAGAATTCCAACTCATGGATGTTGCGGATGATATAATGACTCATGTAGATATAAGTCTGGTTTACTGGAATAAGTAATCATCATAGTCTTCTCCCTCCATCTGGGAGAACCTCTAGTTCTGGGTCTCTCAATGCTTTCATTCATAAGTCTTCCATACACTATTCTTCATCATGACTTTGAGTTCTTCTACTTTGATTGCTTTTAGTGAGTTCATATCAGGCTGGTAATCTTGTGATTCTTGATACAATGACTGGTTGTTCTGGTTCCTCTTTCTTTCTTGGAATCCTCATGTTCTTCTTCATGTTTTTCTTTAGCTCTTGGGTCCATGGAGTTTCTTATAGATTCCATGCCCTAGAGATTCCACTACTTCCTTTCATCATAGGATCACGAATCTCGATGGACAACCATGAATACTTTAGGGCTTGTCTTCGAAGAAGTCTTCTTCTGCGGTTGAACTGAACACGTACTGTCTTTTCATGACTGCTACCATGGATATATGTTTCATCATCTTCAATGGATCATAGTATTAGCTCCCTCCTAACCCTTGCTTCATGTAAGAGTGCATATAATCGACTCCCTCCGCCTGACAGAGTCCACGCTTCCATCTGCATCCTTATTGTCTTCTGCAATATATAATTGACTCTCTTGTCTAACAGAGTCCACGCTTATATCTTGTTGTCTTCTACAAAACGTCATAAGTATTTTTCCAATTTCCTCTTGATTGCTGACTTCTTTTTGTCTTTGCTTCTACTGAGTTTCTTCATGATTGATTTAATAGATTCCACATGATTTGTATCTCATCTTTTCATGTGTATTATCTAATCATATCCATTTCCATCTTGTTTGTTCTTCCATAGGTATAGTTCTTCTTGGAACATATTATAGATATGCAAGATATGTAAAGAGACAATGCAAACAAGATATGTACAAGGAATAAGAAGAGTGTTGTTACCTTTTTAGAAGAAGAAGTCTCTTCCATCCTACTTAGACTTCTTTGTAGGTTCCTTTTCTTCGACAATCGATGCTTCATGTTTCTCTTTCCTTTTCTTTAGCTCAGGACACTGATTCTTGTAGTGACCGTACTTTTGACTGTTGAAGCATTGTACTTTTGAAATGTCTTTCTCTTGATTTGGTTTCCTCCTTGAACCAAAATTCCTTTTGTTCCTGAAGTTCTTGAATCTTTTTGTGAAGGATTGATAATCATACTTCTTTTGGGGTTTCTCTTTTTCATTGATCCTTGATTCTTCTTGAGCACAACAAGTCCAAAGTTCTTCAAATGTCAGTTACTCCTTTCTTGTGTTCATGCTTACGACAAATGCATCCCATATCTTGGGAAGACCATTGAGTACTATGTTCACCAATTCCTTTTCTGAAGTGATCTCTTCAATAGCTTGTAGTTGATCTCTTAACTGGGAGATTCTTACAAAGTATGATGTTATGCTGTCATCATCATTCATCTTCATGTTACAGAGCTCATTCTTTAGACTCATAACTTGTCTAATGTTTCTGACTGAGAAGAGATTTGTTAGGGAATCGTACATATTCTTTGATGAGTCAAGATGGGAGATGTAGGGTATCAAGTGTTCTTTTATAGAATCCACTATGATACTCATGGAATTGATGTCAACATCTTTGAACTTCTCCATAGCTGCAACGTTCTGCAGTTCCTTCTCTTTTCCTTCTTCAAACTCTGGTTTCACGATCTTTCCTTTCATGATATCCAACACTTTATTCTTGGCAAGGATGAGGTCAATCCTTGTCTTCCACACTCTGAAGTTAGAGGCTCCATCTAACTTGTTCTCATACTTCATTGAGTTTATCATGGATGCTTGGCTTGGTCAAACCCTAGATTTTGACCAAAAATTCAAACTTCACGTCTTGGCTTGCTGAGAGTATCAGAAGATGCACTGGGCTAGGGCACACTGATCTATATAGAGATTAGGTCAATCCCTTCACTTAAGGTTCCTCAACAAGAGGTTTAGGGTTTCTGCAACTGCTCCTACTAGTAACCCTAGCGGCAGTGTCTTGGAAGCTGCTTCTGCTAGTAACCCTAGCGACAGTTCCTCAACGAGCTCAATATCCTAGCGGCTATG
>JZKD02S2377017.1:305028-315381 GCA_000966675.3 Picea glauca
TAGCGCACCAACAATAGCTGATCAGATAGTCCAAACCCTAGCCAAGAGATAGTCCAAGCCAATACTGAAACTGCTAGCTGCAGCAGCTGCACCTGCAGCTCTCCTCCACACGTGCACACCAAACTAGGAACTGCAATGCACACCACTTGCTATCTGCAATTCTGAGATGCTGTCAAATGAGAACTGGTGCCCTGTATTATACTAGTTCAGCCAGATTTGCTGGGGCTGACTTCTCCTTCTGGATATGTGTCTGTTCAGTATATTATTATTATTTCTGGCTGACTTCTTCTCTTAGAGGCTAATAACCTAATATAAATTATCTTCTTGAGATGACAAGAATTCTAGGGTTATTAGCCAACTCATTAGGGTTTTCTCTTGCTTTCCAGAGTCTTCTATTCTCGTCAGGTTCACATGTGGAGGTAAATACCTCCCGCAGCTACCATAATATTAACAGTATATCCATATTTACAGATAAGGTGTGGAAGGTCACCAAAGGATCATTGGTGATAGAAAAATGAGAGAAGGTAGGTACATTGTATTTATGTACTGGTAATACTGACTCTTCTATCTCTTTAGATTCTACATGAGTGGATACAACATTGTGGAATCATAGACTTGGAGACATGAGTGAGAAGGGGATGCAAATACTTCACAAAAGAATTTTTTTTCCAGATCTTAAACAAATTGATTTGGAATTCTGTGAGCATTGTGTTTATGGAAAACATAAGAGAGTCAGATTTCTCAGAGTCAAAAAAGAAAAGAAGAGTGAAAGGTTAGAGATTGTGCATACAGATGTATGGAGACTAGCTCAGTTATCATCTCTTGGTGGCTCTCGTTATTATGTTACTTTTATTGATGATGCAACTAGAAAAACTTGGGTTTATTGCATTCGATAAAAATTTGATGTTTTTGATACTTTTAAAAAATGGAAAGATTTGGTTGACAATGATATAGGAAAAAGGTTGAAGTGTCTCAGATCAGATAATGGAGGTGAATATTGCATCAAGGAGTTTTATGATTACTGTTCATACCATGGGATTCGTAGAGAGAAGACAATTCCAAGAACACCACAAGAGAATGGTGTGTCAGAAAGGACAAACATGAGAATCATGGAGCGTGCAAGGAGTATGATATTGCATGCTGGTTTTACCTTACAGTTCTGGGAAGATGCTATAGATACTATTGTTTACTTAATAAATAAAGGATCTTCAAGCTCTTTGTATGGTAGAATTGCAGAGGAGGCATGGACATGTAAAAAGGTAAACTATTCTTTTTTGAAGACTTTCGGTTGTGAAGCATTTATCCATATTGATAAAGAAAATAGAACAAACCTTGAGGAAAAATCCAAGAAGTGTACCTTTATTGGATATGGTGTTAATGATTTTGGTTATCGCTTATGGAATTATGAAAATAACAAAATCATTAGGAGTAGATATGTCATATTCAATGAGAAGGTCATGTACAAAGATCAGTGGAAGGGAAAGAAATAGGAAAAAGAAAAACTAGAATACATAATGCTTGATGAGATCACTGAAAAAGAAATTACAAAGGAACCAAAAAATAAAAATGTACAACAACATGAGCAACAATTACCTCAAACATATGCAAGTGTGGTTAGAAGATATAACAGGTTAAGTAGACCCCCTAAACGATACTCTCCTTCATTGTATTATTTATTGTTGATTGATTCTGGTGAACCATAATGTTATGAAGAGGCAATGCAGGTAGACACTAGAAAGAAGTGGGAGCAAGGCATGGAAGAGAAAATGGATTCCTTGGTAAACAACCATACTTGGGACTTGGTTCAGTTGCCTACAGGAAAAAGAGCACTGCAGAATAAATGGGTTTACAAGTTGAAGGAAGAAGATGGAGGGAAAAAGCGGTACAAGGCTAGACTTTTTGTAAAGGGGTTTGCGCAAAAGAAAGGTATATATTTTGATGAAATATTTTCTCTTGTTGTTAAAATGACTTCAATTATGACTATTTTAAGTCTTGTGGCAATATAATATTTGCATCTTGAACATTTATATGTAAAAACAACTTTTCTCCATGGGGATTTGGAGGAAGATATTTATATGCAACGACCATAGGGGTATGAGGTCAAAAGGAAGGAGAATTTGGTATGCAGGTTGAAGAAGAACTTGTATGGCCTAAAGCAAGCTCCAAGGCAATGGTATTTGAATTTTGATAGGTTTATGACAGAACATGGTTATAGTAGATGTCATTCTGATCATTGTGTTTATTTTAAAAATCTAGAAAATGGAAGCTATATTATCTTGCTATTGTATGTAGATGACATGCTTGTTGCAGGGTGTAATATGCATGATATAAATGTGCTCAAGAATAAATTATCTAATTGATTTGCGATGAAGGATTTGGGTGTTGCAAAGAAAATCCTTGGTATGAGAATAACAAGAGACAGGAAAAATCGCAAATTGACATTGTCTCAGGGTGAGTACATAGAGAAGGTGTTGGAGAGGTTTAGAATGCAGAATGAAAAACCAGTTAGTACACCTTTGGACAACCATTTCAAATTAACTATGGAAATGTGTTCCAAGAAATAGGAGGAGATAAAATACATGTCCAAGGTCCCTTATTCATCAACAATTGGCAGCTTGATGTATGCGATGGTTTGAACAAGACCAGATATTGCACATGCATTGGGAGTTGTGAGCAGGTATATGAACAATCCAGGTAAAGAACATTGGGAGGTAGTAAAGTGGATTCTCAGGTATCTGAGAGGTACTGCTACTCATGCAATATGTTTTGGAGGTTCAAACACTTTTCTACAGGGATATATTGATTCAAATATGGCAGGTGATAAATATAGTAGGAGGAGCACCACAGGGTATGTTTTTGTTGGCAAATGATTAACAGATAGCGTATGCTTGTCATTGATGGCAAGTACAATAGTGAATATGGCAGGATCAAAGTGTGCATCGATAGACAAACAGGAACAACGTAGGCTCAGGAGGAATTAGCGTAGAGTCGAAATTCTTCCAAGTAAGAAGGATGTGTAAGCTTGGAGGGGAAGCGTCGCTGATCGTTGGATCCATTCAAAATTCCCGACAGTATGAGGGCCGTCAGATCTGAATAAAGACACAAAGTGCGTGTACTGAAGAGGAGGATAGATCTCAGGCGTTAGATATGAGCACAGGATCCGACCACCATTTGATCGAGGAAAACCTGCACGATGTTTAAAGAGCAAGGAGAAAAGGGGCTCACAAAATCCCGAAAGCAGGAGGACCGTCCATATCAAGGGGTTATGTGGGTCATTGATCCGACTCCACTTCGGAGTTTCGCAACTCGCGACATGGAGAGGCAAGAAACATAACTATCAAAATTGAGATATGTGAAATCGCGATTTAATTGCAGCCGTCAAATCAAAGTTTTGTTCTGGACCGTTGATCCAGCTTCATATCGGAGTTTCGCGACTCGCGACATGGAGAGGCAAGAAACATAACTATCGAACTCGTAAGATGCGAAATCGCGATTTAATCGCAACCATCAGATCAAGGTGTGATCTGAACCGTTGATCCGGCTTCATCTCAGAGCGACTTGGAAAGGCAAGAAACATAACCACCAAACTCACGAGATGCGAGATCACGATAAGATCTGGACCGTTGGATCTATGGAGGTTTCAACCGTCGATCAGATTCAATGAAGTTTATAAACTTACAAAATATAAAGCGCCTTTTTGGCACAACCTATGGTCACCGACGGTGGTCACGAGAAGGGGAGTCAGTTCATATAAGCTCCATTTCGGGGTTTCGAGGATCGCGATTTGGAAAGTCGAGATGTCTCATCTCCAGACTCACGAAATGCGAATTCACGAAAAGAACTTTTTGCATAAGCACTTGGTCATGGCCATGGTCATATAGAGGAAGGAGATAGCATAGAAAAGCTCCATTTCAGAGTTTCGGAACTCGTGACATAGAGACTCAAGATGTCTCATCGCAGAATCTTCGAAATGCGAAAGTGAAAAACGGGTAAATAACACAAGAACCCATTAGAGTTAATCCAACAATGTAGATGAATTTAAACAATATCGAAGGGCTACTAAGGCAGGACGTAGTGAGACTTCCAGAAACCATTGATGACGTCTGCTAGAGAAGTCGAAGAGTCCGCTGTGTGATCGCCAGAGGAGATGAAGAGTCTCCGAGCTTCGTCCGGTGAAGGAATACTATTCTTAGAAGGGATTGACAGATGGATGGGCATTGAGGGCTGTAACTGAAACAAAGAAAGTGAGTTCAATTGTCACAGAGAAGACGAAGAGTCTCAAACTGCCAGAGAGGCTGAGGAATCTCAAGATAACATACAGTGATGCTGGACATGCGGGGCGAACCACCAGAGAAGCTGAAGAGTCACGATGATGATCAGATAGAGCACTCGAGAGGTGGAGGATAACAACATGGAGTCAGCATGCAGAGGTATTGTGAACATTGCATGTACAAGGTGCACATAAGCTATAAGTACATGGTACAGAGAAGATATGGGGTTGTTGTTGCTGTTGCTATAGGAGTTTGCTGTGATTGTTGTTGGTGTAGGTGATTCATGTGTGAAGAAGGAGGAGAGTGCAGCAGATGAACAACACAGAAGTGGAACTGTGTAGTGAATGGACATGGCACACAGAGCATAAATAGAAGAAGAACAGACAGAGCAAGTGATGTGAGCAGAAAGGCAATGAGGCAGACAGAACAACGAAATGAAACAGAACAATGATAAGTCTGGTAAACCACTATTGAACATCATATCACTGTAATAAATTTCAGTAGCAAAGATTTATATTTCAGGGTAGTTGGGAGGAGCTAGGGAGGACTGGTGTCCTCAAAGGTTCAGGTGGGTGCTTGAACACAGGGAGTTGATGCTTCCTTCTAGTTGGTGCTAGAGAAACCAGGGAGTTGGTGCTTCCTTCTAGTGGGTGCTAGAGAAAACAAAGAGTTGGTGCTCTCAACAAGTTGCAGCTTGCAAAACTGAGGTTGTAGCCTCATTATGAGTTGGTGTTCATATGTATGATATTGTAAAGATTGTAACCATTACTTATCATATAAAGAAAAAGAGGTTTTTACCCTGCATGGGTTTCCTCAGGAAATATCTGTCTCTGTGTTTCTCACATATGTGAATGATGCTGAAAGTACCATTGTTTATTTCCATACATTATTGTGATCATAATTTAGTGTCTCTAAAAAGAGTTTAAAAGAACCATAAATGTTTAAGCATGGAAACAACTGATTCACCCCCCCCTCTCAGTTGTCTAACAATTTTTACTATAGGTGGAACATCAGTAAGTTGGATTTCGAAACTACAAAAGGTTGTTGCACTTTCAACAACAGAAGCAGAGTATGTTGCTTCTATAGAGGTGATCCAGATTTATGCAGGAACACAATGAAATACATAAATACACATAAACCCAGAGATGCAGTGGAAGTAAAACTTCATTTCATTAACAACAAATGACTGAAATATGCTTATAGATAGAATGAAAATAAAATAGCTAGGGCGCTAGTAGCTTATCTCTGAGAAGAGATGTGGCAGCTATTGGCCTATGAAATCTGTGTTACAATGAGGCTCAAAGGCCTATATATTATTTAGAAACAATGGAAAACCCTAAACATCCAAAAACCTAACCCTAGGAGATGAAACACTAGAATATGGGCCCCGTCGGGGTAAATTGATACATCAATTTCCCGGGGTCGTAACTTTTGCATATTATCTCCGTTTGATGCACATGATACATCGTTATAAAGATCTATCCGAGAAATACACTGGTGACAACGAATATCAAGTTTGAATGGAGTCACATTTTCCATAGTATTTGATGCCAAAAAACGTCGTTTAGGGCCTCAAAACAACTTCGAAAGTTCAGGACCCTAAAAACTGCTAAAAATAGTAAACTGTGCTACAATTAAGGAAACTGAAAAACTGAAAGAAACAATGGTGTGGGTCCAAGTGGAATAGGTGGGAGACCACCAATATCCACATGGATCATTCCTCCCCCCTTAGGAAGCAATGGTCCCCATTCCTTTGAGTTCCTCCATGTGATGAGGAAACTTCTGCTGAACTTGGTCCCTGGTGAGCCACTTGCCCTAGTGAAGGAGTTGGCATGCATTGACAACTTGATATAGATGGATCCTTTGCTGGAAGGTGTTCTTGATATATGTGTCCATAATCCGATCAGTTGTGTCTTGTTCCATGCAATCTGGGTTTATCTCTGTTGGTGTGAGTTGTTCTGCCATGTCAGATGTGTCCAATTGAGGTGGAAAGTAGGGCCGAAGGCGGCCCATTTTGAACACTGGGTGTAGACCAAGGAATGGTGGAATACTAAGCTCAAAGGAATTGTCCCCTACAACCTTGGTGATGGTGTATGGCCCATATCGGAGAGAGGGAATCTTGCGGTAGGGTCCAACGAGGAACTCCTTTTGAAAATGTAGCCACACTTTTTCACCCACCTGGAAGTTTTGTGGCACCTGATGTTGATCATGTCACTTATTGTACTTAGAACTAGATCTATCCAAGATGTCATGAACCTATTGGCAGATGTGATGAATGCGCTCAATGAAGCTATTTTCCTTGTCAACCTCAGATTGGACATGGGTTGAATCTTCCTGAGTAGCCGCAAATGGCATGGCTACGTCAATGGGACATAGTGGCTGGAATCCCAAGCCCACCTGAAAGGGGTTGTGGCTGGTTGATATTTGGAGAGCCAGGTTGTAGATTTGTTGTATATAGAGGAGGATTTCATCCCATGTGCATGGATGCTTTGAGTTGTACATGCACATAATGTGTACGATCATTCGGTTGGCGACCTCTGTTTGGCCATCAGTTTGCGGATGGAAAGCTGTGGACTTGGTGAGCTTGGTGTCCAGCATCAACCAGAGGTTGGACCAAAATGTACTAAGGAACCTGTTTTCCCGATCTGAGATGATAGACTGTGGGATCCCAAAGTGTACCCACACTTGTTCAAAGAAGAGTTTAGCAGTGGCTTCTGTTATGATATTCTTCTTGCAGCCCATCATAATTGACATCTTTGAGAATATTTTGACGACCACAAAAACGCAGTCATGGCCATTCTTAGTAGAAGGAAGGACTAACATGTAATCCATGGAGATGGATTCCCAAGGTCGACTAGGGGTAGGCAACAAAGTATATAGGCCTTCCTTCTTGATGGTCAGTTTGGAAATGGTACAAGCAGTGAAGGAATTGATGTACTTCCCGACATCTTGTCGAAGGTTCGGCCAATAGAAATACTTTTGCAGTACTGCCATGGGTTTCTCGACCTCGAAATACCCAACGACCCAACTGTAGTGCACCTCCCAAATCATCTTGGCATGCTCACTTGAAGGAACACAAAGGTGTCCCAGGTGACATAGAAGGGCATCCTGGAGCTGAAATTAGGAACTTGCTTACCCTCCAAGAGCGTATTGTATGTGTGGACAAATTCTGGATCACTTTTGTAGAGAAGCAACCAATTGGAAGTCTCGTGCCCACAGGAATTGAGCACCGTGGTTAGCACCATGGTAGGTGTTCGACTGAGGCAATCTGCAACATTATTGGTGCTTCCTTTCTTTTACTTATTGTTCAAATGAAAATGTTGTAGGTATGTAGACCACTTCTGATGGCGATCATTCTGCAACTTCCCTTGTGTCTGTATGAACTGCAAGGGTCGGTGGTCTGTGTGGATGACCGTTTCCTTTCCCAAAATGTAATGCTTCCCATGTCGGCAAGCCTGCACAATGGAATACATCTCTTTTTCGTAAGTGGGATACTTCCGGATTGTGTCAGAAAGTGTCTCACTATGATATGCCACTGGATGCCCCTATTGAGTAAGGACTGCCCCAATAGAATAGTCGAAGGCATCTGTCTCAATCTCAAATGGTTGTTGCAAGTATGATAATGTGAGCACTGGTGTAGATCAGAGGCGATGCTTCAACTCTTTGAACACCTTCTGTTGAGATTCATACCACACAAATTTTTCTTTCACTCCTCCCTTGGTGACTTGACTCAAGGGCCAAGTGATATGAGAGAATCCCAACATGAACCTGCGGTAGAAATTGGCAAGACCCCAAAATATGCAGAGCTCTGTTAGGGTGGTTGGGGCTGGCCAATCTCGAATGAATTGGATCTTGGTTGGATCCACATGCACCCCCCACTCATCAATAATGTATCCCATATACTGAACCTGGGTCATGTCAAAAGTGCACTTCTCCAAATTGGCACATAACTTGTGTTGCCGTAGTGTTTGTAGGACCTATCAAATGTGGTGGAGGTGCTCTTCCCAAGTTTGGCTAAAGATCGGAATGTCATCCAAGTACACCACTACAAATGAGTTGGTGAATGGTCACAAGATGTCGTCCATTATCCTCATGAAGGTTGCAGGGGAATTTGTCAATATGAAAGGCATGACCAAACATTCGTAAGGGCCCTCCTTGGATTTGAAGGCAGTCTTCCACACATCAGAGAGTTCGATTGGTACCTGGTGATACCCAAAATTAAAGTCAATCTTGCTGAAATATTTCACCTCCTTGAGTTGGTCCAGAAGGTCATCAATCTATGGGATCGAGTACCTATTTTAGACAGTGATCTTTTTCAGTGCCTGATAGTCAATGCAGAGTCTCCAAGTCCCATCCTTCTTCTACACCGACATGACCGGGCTCCCACAGGGTGATGAACTTGGCCGGATGTGACCTTTCTACAACAACTTCTGAATCTGCCTCTTGATTTCGTCATTCTCCAGAACAGAGCGCCGATATATTTGTCCATTGGGCAATGATGCACCTGGGGTCAGATCGATGGGGTTCTTGACCTGGTAGTGTAGAGGCACCCCTGCAGGGGAGGTGAAGATGTCCTCGTACTCCTCCACGACCTTATCCATCTGTTTCTCTCATGTAGAGGGGCCCTATCTGGAGGTCGTGGCCACAATATTCTTCTTGCCTTGAGGGTGTGTCATCAAGATTTTTTTTTTCCTGGTTTTGGCAATGAGCTTATTGCATTGTTTTGCAGTAACCAAAGATATGAATGTAGGCGATGCTATTTATGGTATCCTGTACAACTTATTGCCCAAAGTAATAATAACAACACGAGGCCTAGACTCATACACAACATGTTTCTTCCACAAGTATGGTTGGACTAATAATACATCAGAAACATCAAGAGGATAAATGTCACATAATACCTCATCCGTGAAGGGCTTGATGCTGTAGGGAAGGCAACATTGCTGGCTGATGCAAAGGTCCCGTCCTTGGTGCAACCACCCAATGGTGTATGGTTGTGGGTGTGTTGTGGTCACCAAGCCCAGCCGTTTCACGACCTCTATTGAGACGAGGTTCTTCTGGCTCCTGCTATTGACAATGAACTGCAACAGGGAACCCTTTATCCACATCCGGGAATGGAAGAGGCGCTCCGCCTCCTCTGGATCTTATGGTTCCTTATTTTGTATCTTCGTGGTGGCAACAATGGCGTTGGGCTCCGCATCGATAATCCGCTTCCCCCTTTCATTCCCCTTGTCAGGTTCTGATTCAGAGTCGGAGCCTGCATCTGATTCATAAGCCTTCAACTCAGCTACCGGTGACTACTTGGCCCGATAGTCACATATACATTTCTTTGTAAATGCATATTGTAATTTCATTATAAATCTGGATTGTTCATTATAAGGTCTCAGATCTAATGGTAGAATTTATGTTAGGATTTTTTTCCCTAGAAGACAACCCTCTTTTATGAGGAAAATGTATTGTGGCTATGTATCATAGATAATATTGTGTTCTAAGAGAGGATACTGTGAGAGAAAGAAGAGGAAGTTACACTGGGTTTGCTGTAGGTTGTATCCCTTCATTTGCTAGATAATAATAAAGGAAGGACCTAGAAATTTCTCTAGTGGACGTAGCCCACACTGGGTGAACCACGTATATATGTGTCTCTATTGTATTGTGTATCTTCTGTGTTTTATTTCCGCATTTGTTTTATTTTATTGCTTTGTGATCCTGTTTTTCTAACACATAGTAGCAATTGGTAGGTTGAACAATAATGTTGATTTGAAGTGATTTGAAGGTACCATTTCATACGATCCGTCTTGGAAGATGGACATTTGAAGCTGGAAAAGATACACACTAGCCAGAATTTTGCAGACATGTTAAGAAAGGGAGTAACTAGGGAGAAACTGAGTTCTTGCTCAATTTTAGTTGGTCTTCAAGCATGAAGGTGAAGATGAGAAATTTTCCAACTCCAAGAAGGTTCATAGTCCAGTAGATACAACATCGATGGAGTTGTTGAGATCAGTCTCCAAGTGGGATATTGTTGGTTATGGAGTCTAATTATCTTCCTGATTCAAAGGTATTTGTTTTCAGCCATGTTTATACC
>JZKD02S2377017.1:315449-332143 GCA_000966675.3 Picea glauca
GGTTCGGGGGAAAAACCCCCGAAGGAAAAATTGCCTTGTAAATGTATATTGCAATTTCATTGTAAATATGGATCATTCATTATAAGGTCGCAGATCTAACGATAGAATTTATGTTAGGGGTTTTTTTCCTTAGAAGGAAACCCTATTTTATGAGGAAATGTATTGCGGCTATGTATCATAATGAATATTGTATTCTAAGAGATGATAATGTGAGAGAAAGAAGAGGAAGTTACAACGGGTTTGATGTAGGTTGTATCCCTTCATTTGCTGGATAATAATAAAGGAAGTACCTGGCAATTTCTTTGGTGGACGTAGCCCACACTGGGTGAACCACGTATATATGTGTCTATTGTATTGTGTATCCTCTGTGTTTTATTTCCACATTTGTTTTATTTTATTGCTATGTGATCCTGTTTTTCTAACACATAGTAGCAATTGGTAGGTTGAACAATAATGTTGATTTGAAGTCATTTTAGCAAAAGATATAAAATAAATTAACAAATTTCCCCATGTTACTGTAATCACTATTTGTTTAACCAAAATAAATATTTTAGATGATAGGACAAATATTTGTATTCATAGAAGTTGTCTATTGGATTACCGCTACCACAAATGTTGAGAAGAGTTTTCCACAATATGTAAGTTATGTGTGAAAGAGTACCACAAATTTGATGCAACTATAGTTTGTGAAACACTTACAATTTGGGGAAAAATTTGGTCGAGAGAAAGCATATAAAATGCATTTTCATATTTTTATTGGAATTGTTTTTCAAAGTTAAAGAAAGAGAAATGCTCTGGGTAGATAACCCAAATAAAAAACGTTAAGAAATTGTAAGATGCCAAAATTCCAAATTTTACATTAAAATATTGTTATGAAAATAGTGGGTTGGTTTATTGGTTAGTCAATAAGGGTTAACAATTAGTGTAATTTGGTTAGTCAATAAGGGTTAATTAGAAGCCCTTAAACAATTTCATGATTTTTTTCCAAGAAAACAAACTTAATTTTGTTTGAGATAAACAAAAACATAATAGTTAGGTGCTCTACGAACAATAAGAAAATAATCATCTAGAGATATATTTCTTCAAAGCTTTTCACTATAGTAGTACATAGAAAAATATCCACAACCTTCATACTATCAAGTAATTGAAATAAAATAGTAGACTTAACAGTGGCATGCATTGACATATTACAATTTTAAAATGAGTTTATAAATTATTAAATGAAAATTGTTGTAGAACCACTATATGGCCATCTTGTACTTCTTCCAAGGAACCATAAATCTCAAGAAATTTAAATCCTTCCTTTTAGAGTTGGTCTACAATCTTGTTGCGTTCCCTATAAATATGAGTATAACTGGCCCAAAGACACTAATTAGATATTTCATTTAATCAATGTGCTAGAGGAAAGACATAGCTATTTTGTACTTGAAGGCTTACTTTCATCCAATTTATGACCATAGATGAAATCACCCATGCTTTGAAGATTATCAATTCCTCTATCTAAATCATATTCTAGAAAGTAGTATAAGGCCTTGAATCCCCCTTCGTTATTTGTTCCTCTTTTTGTATTACCTTTGACTTGAAATATGTGTCTCTGAAAGTTATAGAATGAATCCAATCCCACTGATAGATTATGGGCCTTGACAAGCCCCATTGAAATATCTCCAAGCTAAAGACTTGTCCACATGTACCTATTATATAAGTCTCTATGGTTTAACCTTTGGAATAACCTTAAAATATTCAAATAAAACATCTTGGGTAGCTACCTGAAAAGTAGGCATAATATTCTCTTCAAACAAAAAAAGTTTCAAGCTATCAATATTCCCCAAATAACTAGAAGTGGGATTATCCTGAAGCACTTTAGATATTGTTGAATAAACCAAACATTAAGACATGAATCTATGGATTCACATTTGGAAGGGTTTTGGATACCCAAAATATCACCAACCTCAACCTATACTTTCTGAGAAAAATTACAATGCAAGAACAAATGCAAAGTGTTTTCCTCACTACACATTCAAAGTAAACAAATACTTGGCCCTCGTCTATTGATTTTCTGGAGCAATTCTCATGCTATTTTTTTTTGGTTCAATATGAGCCACATAAACAACTTACACTTGGGAGGGGCCTTAAATTTCCAAAGCTTCTTCCACCACCATTTGTCATCTCTTGGTCTTAGTCCAAAAAAAGCTGAGTATCCAAGACTAGGGGTATAATTTCTCCTACTCCATTCAAAGCCTAGATTAATTCATCCAGGGAATTGTTCAATATTATATGTGCCGTCTTAAGTTCAACTAAAAAGCGATCCCACCTTTGGTATGGATTTCCATTTAGATGAATATTGACTACCTTTCTCCAGCCTTGATACCAAATCAATGTGTCATTTGGTATGTCAATCAAATTAAGTGTACATCTGCCAATTACCTTTAGGTGATGTATGATTTTTTCAGGGAGGAATATGTCTCAACCACAACCAATTATTGCATCTTCCCCCACTCTTACTTGTGATCCATCTCCGACTCTCCATGCTAGATAAGAGCCTATGACTGGGAAGGCTAGTGTCATTTCCTTCCACTGGTTGGATAAATTCATTAAACTCTTCCTTTCCTTTATAATCTAGTCCAATAGATTTCTTGGAGCAATGTGTTTCTATATAAGAATCCATTTCCATAGGCTCTCCTTTGTGATGAAATTCCATATTGATTTTTCTGCCAGAGCTTTACCAAAAAAATGTATGTTCTTTATCACCTAGACCCCCAGGGATTTTGGAGCTGTATTCCTTTACCACTTAAGCAAATGATTCTCTTTGTATTCAATGCTCCCTTGCCACAGAAAATTAAAACAATTTTTATTTATTATTTTTTCAAGAATACCTTTGGGTATATGAGGATGTTCTAGTATACTGGAATAGCTTCCAACATTGACTCTGTCAAAACCAATCTACCTCCCATAGAGAGCCACCCATTGTACCAAAAAGAGATGCATTTTTTAATTTTAGATAGAATTATCAATATAACTTTCCATATAATTTAGTATTAATATTAAATCCCACATATTAAATCCCTTCTAACATGTCTAAGTGTTGAAAAAGAAACAATCCTCCAATAACCAAATCCTGAATACCTTCCAAACAAACTGTATAAGCTGTAGACTTATTCTCATTCATTTCCATGCATGTAGCCTTATTGTGAAGCTATAAAATTTTCTTGAAACATCAACCCTTCCTTTCTGATCCAAAATAGAACAATATAGTTCATCATCTACGGACAATAAGTGTGTGGGTGCCTCATATCTTCCTATTCTCACACCTTTGATTCTCCTCATTATCATAGTTTGATCCGAATTTTATGAGCATAACGAAATGAATACAGATTATTATTATTCTTAACACAGAAACACAAGAAATAATAATAGAGATACAATAAAACTGGCTTCTATTCAATAAGGAAATAAGCTGAAATTGTAAAATGCAGACTGAAACAAGCTTGCTAGAATGGTGGTGGCTTATCTCTGAGAATAGATGTGACGACTGTGCTCATTGGAAAGAATATGGTTACAATGAGGCTCTCCAATAATTTTTATAATAAATAGGAATTCCAAAACCCTAGACATCCAAAAACCTAACCCTAGGAGATGAAGCACCAAAAGTCATGTGGGCTCCATTGGGGTAAGTTACTACATCAACTTCCCGGGGTCGTAACTTTTGCATACGATCTCCTTTTTAGGCGCATGATAACCCATTGGAAAGGTCTATCCAAGGAATACACATGTTGCCATCATAATCTCACTTCATCTACAATCTGACTGTGGCAAGCCCTAAAAATGTTGTTTAGGGCCTCAAAATGGTCCCGGAAGTCGGAGACCTGAAAACTAGGAAAAAACTGCCAAACTACAAAAATGAGCTAGTTGGAATAGGTGGGAGGCCACCGACATCCAACTAGATCTATCCTCTCCCCTTAGGAAGCAATGGTATCCATTGCGTTGAGTTCCCCCATTAGATGAGGAAATTGTTGCTGAATTTGGCCTCGGGTGAGCCACTTGCCTTGGTGCAGGAGCTGTGCTTCATTGAGGTGTCCAATAATGGTGGGAAATATGGCCGAAGGAGATCCATGTTGAACACTGAGTGAATGCCAAGGAAAGGCGGAGTGTTGAGCTCAAAATATTTGTCACCCACAACCTTTGTGATGGTTTAAGGTCCAGAACGGAGTGGGAGAAGCTTCCGATGGGGTCCTATAAGGCGTTCTTTTTGCAAGTGCAACCAAACTTATGTGGAACCCAATGTTGACCATGACCCTGTTTGTACTTGGAATTTGACTTCTGTAAAATATCCTGAACCTGCTAATGAATTTGTTGGATCTTCTCAATGAACTAGGTGGCTTTGCTAGATTCATTTGGAGTAGGTGACGAGTCGGTTGGGGTGGCCTCAAGGGGTAGTGCAACATCCATGGGACCCAATGGTTGGAATCCCAACCCCACTGGGATTGGGTTGTGGCCGTTTGAGCTATGTAGGGTTCAATTATAGCTATGATGAACACAAGGAAGACTCCCATCCCATTTGTGGGGGTGCTTGGAATTGTACATGTGCATTATATGCACGATCATCTAATTGACGACCTCGGTTTGGCCATCTATTTGGGGGTGGAAGGCACTGGATTTGGTGAGCTTTATGTCTAACAGTGACCAGAGGCTCGACCAGAATTTGCTGAGGAACTGACTGTCCTGATATGAGACAATGGTTTTTGGGATTCTAAAATGTACCCAGACTCGTTCAAAGAAGAGATTGGCAGTGGCCTCTGCTATGATGCTCTTCTTGCAGGTGACCATAATCGCCATCTTGGAAAAGTGATCAACAACCACAATAACACATTCATTTTCCCTCTTAGTGGACAGAAGGTCTGACATGTAGTTCATTGAGATGGATTCCCATGGCTTGTCAAAAGTAGGTAGAGGGGTGGACATGCCCTATTTCTTAGTGGTCGATTTGGAAATAGCGTAGGCAGTGTAGGATTTGATATACTTGCTAACATCATGTCGAAGTTTCGGCTAGTAGAAATTTTTCTGCAACACTGCCATTGTATTTTCGACATCGAAGTGTCCTGCCACCCGACTGTAGTGGGATTCCTAAATGAACTTCACTCACTGTCTTGATGGAATGAAAAGATGGCCCAGATGACACAACAAATTGTCATGAAGATGGAAATTAGTAACAACTGAGTTTGCACCCAAAATTTGGTAGGTGGTGGTGTAGTCAGGGTCTGTCTCATAGAGGTGGGGCCATCAAGAGGTCTCGTGGCTGCAAGAGTCTAGCACTGTGGTGAGTGCTGCGACTGGAGGTCGACTGAGGTAATCATCAAATCGGTTGGTACTTCTTGTTTTATACTTGATGTTGAGGTGGAATTTTTGAAATTATGTGGACCAATTCTGATGGCGGTCATTCTATGATTTACCTTGTATCTGCATGAACTGCAGTGGATTATGATCAGTGTGGATGACTGTCTCCTTCCGAAGATTGTAATTCCTCCACTAGCAGTAGGATTTCACAATGTAGTACATATATTTTTCATAAGTAGGGTACTTACAGACCATTGGAAATATGATCTCCGTTTTAGGTGTACAATAGACCATTGGAAATATCTATCCGAGGACTACAACAGTTGCCCAAAATTTCATGATGAAATTTTGCAACCGCAACATACCCAAAAAAACATCGTTTAGGGCCTCAAAACGGCTCTAGAAGTTCAGGACCCGAAAAACTGCTAAAAATAGTAAATTACCAAAATCGCCATAAAGCTGTTTTGAGCCAGCTGCAACAGGTGGGTGGCCACCGATATCCACCTGGATCAATCCTCCCTCCTTAGGAACCAATAGTCTCCATTGCGTTGAGTTCCCCCATCAGATGGGGAAATTTCTGCTGAATTTGGCCCCGGGTGAGCCACTTGCCTTGGTGCAGGAGTTGCCCGGCTTTGACGACTCGATAAATCTGGATCCTTTGTTTTCGAGTGCCCTTGATCTGTGTGTCCACAATTTGATCACTAGATGCAGTCGGGGTTGAACTCTATTGGTGTTAGCTGTTCTGGTATGTCTGAGGTGTCCATTAATGGTGGGAAATAAGGCTGAAGGAGGTCCACGTTGAACACTGGGTGCAGACCAAGGAAAGGAGGAATGTTGAGCTCAAACACATTATCCCCCGCAACCTTGGTGATGGTGTACGACCTAGAACGGAGTGGGCAAATCTTCCGATGGGTTCCTGTAAGGCATTCTTTCTGCAAGTGCAACCAAACTTTGTCGCCCACCTGAAACTTATGTGGCACCCGATGTTGATCATAACGCTGGTTGTACTTGTCATTAGAGTTCTATAGGATATCCTGAACCTGTTGGTGGATGTGTTGAATCCTCTCAATGAACCAGGTGGCTTTGTCAGCCTCAGTTGGAGCAGGAGAGGAGTCGACCGAGGACACTGCAAGGGGAAATGCAACATCTATCGGACCCAATGGTTGGAATCCCAACCCCACCTAAAAGGGGTTGTGGCTGGTTGAGCTATGCAGGGCTCAATTGTAGCTATGTTGGACATAGGGAAGACTCTCATCCCATGTGCAAGGGTGCTTGGAATTATACATGTACAGGATATGCACAATCATTCGATTTACGACCTCGGTTTGGCCATCTGTCTAGGGTTGGAAGGTCATGGATTTGGTGAGCTTGGTGTCCAACAATGACCAAAGGGTTGACCAGAATGTGTTGAGAAATCGACTGTCCCGATCTGAGACAATGGTTTGTGGGATTCCAAAATGTACCCAGACTCGTTCAAAGAAGAGCTTGGCAGTGGCTTCTACTGTGATGCTCTTCTTACAGGCAACCATAATCACCATCTTATAAAAGCGATCAACAACCACAAAACATAGTCATTTCCCCTCTTGGTGGACGTGAAGCTTGACATGTATTCCATTGAGATGGATTCCCATGGCTTGTCAAGAGTAGGAAGAGGGGTGTACAGACCCTGTTTCTTAGTGGTTGGTTTTGAAATAGCACATGCAGTGCAAGACCTGATATACTTGCTGACCTCTTGTCGAAGTTTCAGCAAACAGAAATGTTTCTGTAGCATCGCCACTGTCTTTTTGATGCTGAAGTGTCCTGCCACCCGACTATAGTGGGCTTCCCAGATCAGCTTCACTCGCTCGCTTGATGGAACACATATATGGCTCATACGACAGAACAACCCATCCTGAAGATGGAAATTATCGACAACTACCTTTGCACCCAACATTTGGTAGGTGGGGGCGAAGTTTGGGTTTGCCTCATAGAGTTGGGGCCATCCAGAGTTCTCATGGGCACAAGATTCTAGCACTGTGGTAAGTTCCACGACTGGTGGTCTTCTAAGGCAATCGACGACGTGGTTGGTGCTTCCTATTTTATACTTGATGTTGAGGTGGAATTGCTGCAAGTATGTGGACCACTTTTGATGGCAGTCATTCTGCAATTTTCCTTGTGTCTACATAAAATACAGTGGATTATAATCAGTGTCGATGACTGTCTCCTTCCCAAGAATGTAATGTCTCCACTGGTGGCAGGCTTGCACAATGGAGTACATTTCTTTGTCGTAAGTAGGTTACTTACATACAACATCTGATAGTGTCTCACTATTATAGGCCACGGGGTGGCCATGCTGAGTGATAATGACACCCATGGAATAGTCTGAAGCATCTATCTCGATCTCAAAGGGATGTTGCAGGTCTGGTAGCAAAAGTACTAGGGCTGAGCACAAGCGCTGCTTCAAATCATCGAATGCTTGTTGTTGGGACTGGCCCCACAATTTTTTTTCCTTACCACCACCCCTGGTTATTTGGTTGAGGGCCCATGCAATATGGGAGAATCCCAACACGAACCTGCGGTAGAAATTGGCAAGGCCCAAGAAGCTTTAAATCTCAGTGAGTGTGGTTGGGGCTGGCCAGTCACGGATGACTTGGATCTTGGCCGGGTCCACATGTACACCATGTTGATCAATGATGTAGCCCAGGTAATGGACCCTGTCCATGTCGAAGGAGCATTTTTCCAAGTTGGCGTATAACTTGTGCTACCACAGGGTGTGCAGAACTTGCTGAATATGCTGCAAGTGGTCGACCCAAGTCTTGTTGTAAATGAGAATCTCATCTAGATACATCACTACAAAAGTATTGGTGAATGGTCACAGGATATCGTCCATCATCCCCATGAAAGTGGTTGTAGCATTTGTAAAACCAAAGGGAATGAACAACCATTCAAAAAGGCCTTCCTTTGACTTGAAGGAGGTCTTCCATACATATGTTTGTTCTATCGGGACCTAGTGGTATCCAGACTTTAGATCAATCTTACTAAAGTATTTGACCCCCATGAGTTGATCAAGGAGGTCGTCGATTCAGGGAATCAGGTACCAGTTTCTGACTGTGATTTTATTCAGAGCCCGGTAATCAATGCATAGTTGCCAGGTTCCATATTTCTTCTGTACCAACATGATTGGGCTCCCACAAGGTGATGAGCTGGGGTGAATGTGCCCCTTGTGGAGAAGTTTTTGGATCTATTGCTTATTCTCATCATTCTCTAACAGAGAGCGGCGATATACTGGCCCATTGGGCAGCGATGCATCGGGGGTCAGATCGATGGGGTGCTTGACCTGGTAGTGTAGAGGTACCCCGGTAGGTGAGGAGAAAATATCCGAGTATTCTTCCACGAACTTATGTACTTTCTTCTGTTGTGTGGAGAGGTCGGTCGCAGAGACCCTGGATGTGGCTGTGATATTTCTCTCATTCTGAGAGCGAATCATGAAGAATAAAAAATTCCTCATCTGAGAGATGACCTTCCTACATTGCTTAGCAGAGATCAAGGAAATAACATTAGGTGGGACAGCCTCGGGTATCCTGTACAATTTCTTGTTCAAAGTAATAATAACACTACGAGGCCTAGACTCATATACAACATCACGTTTCCATAAATAAGGTTGGCCCAAAATAACATAACAAACTTCGAGAGGAGAAACATCACATAATACCTCATCTTTGCAGGGCTTTATGCCATACGTCAGTCGACACTGTTGGCTAACGCGGAGATCACTTCCTTGTCGGAGCCATCCAATGGTGTAGGGTTGTGGGTGCGGCATTGTCGGTAGGGCCAACTGCTTGATGACCTCTGCTGAGATGAGGTTCTTCTAGCTACCGCTATCAATGATGAAGTGTAGCAGGGTGCCTTTTACCCACATCTGTGAATGGAAGAGGCACTCTCCTTCTTCTGGCTCGTCTGGTTCACCATGTTGGAGCTTGGTGGTAGCAATGGTTGCACTGGGTTCTACGTCAATGATCCGTCTTCCCCTTTTTGGTTTTGACTCAGAGTCATAACCTGCATCTGATTCAGAGGCTTTCACTTCGGCCACCAATGACTGCTTTGAGCGGAAGTCAACAGTGTTATGCCAAGGGCTCTTATGGAAGTCACACCACTTCCCAGTATCTTTCTTTGTCTTTCGGGTGCCCTTCTTTGCTTATAGATTGGACCGGTTGTCCTAATACTATCCATCTTTTCTTTTTCCTTTGTTCTGTGGGTTGGGGCCGCCCTTTCTTGGATTTTGTTGTGAGGGGTTCCCCGACCCAAATTGTCGCATCTTTTGTTTGAGCTTCTACTCGATTTTGACGACATATCGGTAGGCCGCGCCCAAGGATGAGATGTACAAAAATTCCATTTCAGTCTGGATGTATCTATGCAGAGCACCACGATACTTGAGCACCAGATGCCACTTTGAATCTTTGATACCCATCTTGGTGCGCAAGGTATGGAATATATTTGTGAAATCTGGCACTGCTTGGTCTCTTTCTTGTTGTAGTGTGGTCCATTTTGTATACAAGTCGTCATAACTTCTGACATGGTAGTATTGTTCCTTAATAACATCTCTGAAGGATTCCCAGGTGGCCGTGACTGTAAATAATGAGGGTTCCTCTATTTCCTTTTGCTCACAGAAAGTTTCCCGCCAATCTTTGACATGGGGAACTGCTTTGAGGAGCGCAAAAGTAATATTTTCTCTATTTGAAAAGTTATGGACAGAAAAATACCCTTCTAGTAGATTCAACCACTTGTTTACAACATCTGCTTCTATCCGACCTTCAAATATAGGAATATCGAAGTTTATTTTTACCTTGAAGGGGGCGGTGCCTCTGCTCGAAGAAGATGCATCACCTGTTGGTAGCCACCGAAGGATTTGCGTGAAACTATCCATCATCTCGTTCCTCTGTTGCATGAGGGATTCCTCAATCAATAGTTTGAAAGGATCTCCTGTCCCGTCATCTTTCTTTTCTCCTGCCATGAGAGGTTGCTTGGGCGTGCGAGAGATTTTGTCCTCAATAGAAACAAGCTCGAGACCCAAATCTTTCTACTCCGACCTCATTGGGGACATGCATTAAGACGACAAGGAGTAGACCGCTATGATACCACTGATCCAGATTTTATGAGAAGAACAAAATGACTACATATTATTAACAGACGCTTAACATAGAATAACGAAGATACAATAAAACTGGTTTTCTATTCAATAAGGAAATAAATTGAAACTATAAAATGCAGCGAAAAACAAGCTTGCTAAAATGGTAGCGGCTTATCTCTGAGAAGAGATGTGACGACTGTGTTCATTCGCAAGAAGATGATTACAATGAGGCTCTGAAGGCCTTTTTACAATAAACAGGAGTTTCAAAAACCTAAACATCCAAAAACCTAACCCTAGGAGATGAAGTGCAAAAATTCATGTGGGCCTTGTTTGTGTAAGTTAGTACATCAACTTCCCAGGGTCATAAATTTTGCACACGATATCCGTTTTAGGCGTACAATAGCCCATACGGGTTTGGAAGTTCAGGACCCGAAAAACTGCTAAAAATAGTAAATTACCAAAATCGCCAGAAAGCTGTTTTGAGCCAGCTGGAACAGGTGGGTGGCCACTAATATCCACCTGGATCACCCTTCTCCCATACATAATAAGAACCACATCGTTGTCAATGTCTCACACTAGAAGGGTTTGCAGGGTTCCTTGTAATGGCGTTTTGCCTTCGAGTCGCATAGCCCAATAAATCTTTGAATGATAGCTTTGGGAGGACCTTCTCCTGATTAATGAGGGTAATGACACGAAGTACCATGACAATGTGACTAGGAAAAGATGGCAGAGATCCAGTGGGCACGCAAGTGGAACAGGAGGCCGAGGGTATGTTCCACTGGAAGAATTAAATGTAGTAGTCAGGACCTAATTTAATATGTGACAGTTACCCTTGTAGTTCTTATGAACATTTATGAATGAGAACAACAACCAATTAAAGTATGGTTTTGATTCTCAGAATTTTCTTTTCATATTTGGTTCCTATACACTGGAATGGGAAGTCTCATCCAAAACGTAGTTACCGCATTGTCATTATCCAGTTAGGGACGAGCAATGTGTGCCGGTTGCGAACCCTAATCACCTGACGTCTTTTCCATGCACACCATGTAACGACTACGCGTGAACAAAGACACATCTCTTACATGAAACTGGAGTGGCCTACTTTATCTTTAATTGTTATGATGTACACTCTAGTAAATGAGTTATGTTATGTTATAGGACCCCTTCGAAAATGGAACACAGAACCTAAGGAATGTCATATCCTTTCCTTTACGAGTATTCTATAAGTATGCTATAGACAGTCTAGCAGACTTATACAATGTTTTAGTCGTGCTATATAAATATAAAGGATACCTTTCAAAGTGTGAGTGTATTACATATATGCGGAGCAAGTGTATTATATATATATGTGAAATAGTTCTAGTAGTCTTAAGTTCCAAACAACTGATGGTTAGTTAGTAAGAAGACAATTTCACCTATGTTATGAATAGGGCTGAGATAGTCAATAATTAAATACTTATAAATACACAAAATTTCAGTATGTGTAGGATTATAAGCACAGTGACGAACAATCACAGAGTGGAGAGTGATGAATGATCAACTGCAATAGCCTAATATTTTTTTTTTTTTTTTGGAAATATTGGGGACATTACAACGACCCTTGGTTACTTGGTTGAGGGCCCATGCAATATGGGAGAATCCCAACACGAACCTGCGATAGAAATTGGCAAGGCCTAAGAAACTCCGAAGCTCAGTGAGTGTGGTTGGGGCTGTCTAGTCACGAATGACCTAGATATTGGCTAGATCCACATGAACACCATGATGATCAATGGTGTAGCCTAGGTATTGGACCTTGTCCATGTTGAAGGAGCATTTTTCCAAGTTGGCATATATCTTGTGCTGCCGCAGGGTATGCAAAACCTGCTGAATATGTTGCAAGTGTTCTACCCAAGTCTTGTTCTACCCAAGTCTTGTTGTAGATGAGGATGTCATCCATATACACCACTACAAAATCATCGGTGAAAGGTCATAGGATATCTTCCATCATCCTCATGAACTTTTCTGGAGCATTTGTCAAACCAAAGGGCATGACCAACCATTCAAAAAGACCTTCTTCTGACTTGAAGGCGATCTTCCATACATCTATTTGTTCTATTGGGACTTGGTGGTAGCTAGACTTCAGATCAATCTTATTGAAGTATTTGGCCCCCTTGAGCTGATCAAGGAGATTGCTGATTCTTGGAATCGAGTACCAGTTCCTGAATGTGATTTTATTCAGGGCCTGATAATCAATGTAGAGTTTCCAGGTCCCATCTTTCTTCTACATGAACATGATTGGGATCCCATAAGACGATGAGATGGGACATATGTGCCCCTTGTGGAGTAGTTCTTGGATCTGTCACTTTATCTCTTCATTCTCTAAAAAAGAGTGGTGATAGACTGGCCTATTGGGTAGTGGTGCGCTGGGGCCTAGATTGATGGGATGCTTGCACTGACAGTGCAGAGGTACCCCGATAGGTGATGACACGATATATTTGTATTCTTCCACGACCTTATGCCCTTGCTTTTGCTCTGTGGAGAGGTCGTCCATGGAGGTCTTGGATGTGGCTGCAATATTTTGTTTTCTCTGAGAGCGAATCATGAAGAAGACAAACTTTCGGGTTTGAGAGATGACCTTCCTACATTTCTTGGTAGAGATCAAGGAAATAACACTAGGTGGGACTGCCTTGCGTATCCTGTACAACTTCCTGTTCAAAGTAATAATAACACTGCGAGGCCTAGACTCATATGCATCATGAGGTTTCCATAAATAAGGTTGGCCCAAAATAATATCACAAAATTTGAAAGGAGAAATATCACACAATACCTCATATTTTAAGGGCTTGATGCCATATGACATGCGACATTGTTGGCTGACACGAAGATCACTTCCTTGGCGGAGCCATCTAATGGTGTAGGGCTTCGAGTGTGGTGTTGTCAGCATGGATAACCACTTGACGATCTCTGTTGATATGAGGTTCTTCTGGCTATCACTATCAATGATGAAGTGTATTGGGGTGCCTTTCACCCACATCTATGAATGAAAGAGGCACTCACCTTCCTCTGGCTCATCTGGTTCACCATGCTAGATCTTGGTGGTAGAAACAATGGTATTGGGTTATGCATCAATGATCTATCTCCTCCTTCTGGTTCCGCCTTAGATTTTGAAACTACATCTGATTTAGAGGCTTTCACCTCAACCACCAATGAATTCTTTGAGTGACAGTCAACAATGTTATGCCAGGGGATTTTATGGAAGTCGCACCACTTCCTGATATCTTTCTTCATCTTTTCGGTGTCCTTCTTTTCTTGCAGCTTAGCCCGGTTTTCCTGAGACTGCCCATATTTTCTTTGTCCTTTTTTATTGGGTTGGGTCCACCCTTTTGTTTTGATTTTGTTGTGAGGGGTTCCTAGGCCCAAATTTCCGCGTATTTTGTTTAAGTTTCTGGTTGATTTTGATGGCATATCGATAGGCCACGCCCAAGGACGAGATGTAAAAAAAATCTATTTCGGCCTTGATGTATCTATGTAGACATCGTGATACTTGAGCACCAAATGTCACTCAAAATATTTGATACCCAACTTGGTGCGCAAGGTAAGGAATATGTTTGTGAACTCTGGCACTGCTTGGTCTCTTTCGTGTTGCAGTGTGGTCCATTTTATATACAGGTCGTCATAACTTCCAACAGGGTAGTATTGTTCCTTAATAACATCCCTAAAGGACTCCCAGGTGACCGCCACTATAAATAATGAGGGTTCCTCCATTTCATTTTTCTCACAGAAAGTTTCCCACCAATCTTTGACATGGGGAATGACTTTGAGGAGCGTAAAATTAATCTTTTCTTTGTTCGAAAAGTTATGGACAGAAAAATACCGTTCTAGTAGATTCAACCATTTGTCTACAGAATCTGCATCTATATGACCTTCAAATATAGGAATATCAAAGTTGTTTTTTACCTTGAAGGGGGCGGTGCCTCCGCTTGAGGAAGATGGGTCGCCTCTTAGTATCCACCGAAGGATTTGCGCAAAAATATCCATCATCTTGGTCCTTTTTTTCATGAAGGATTCCTCGAGAAACATTTTGAAAGGATCTCATGTCCTATCGTCTTTCTTTTCTCACACCAAGAGAGGTCACTTGGGCGTGCGAGATATTTTGTCCTCAAGATAAACAAGCTCAAGACCCAATTCTTTGTACCCTAACCTCATCGGGGACATGCATTAAGAAGGACAAGGAGCATACCGCTCTGATACCATTGATCAAGATTTTATGAGAAGAATGAAAATAATAAAGATTATTATTATTCTTAACATAGAAACACAAGAAACAATAACAAATATACAATAAAATTGGAGGAAATAATCTAAAATTGTAAAATGCAGACTGAAACAAGCTTGCTAGAATGGTGGCGGCTTATCTCTGAGAAGAGATGTGACGGCAGTGCTCATTCACAAGAATATGGTTACAAGGAGACTCTCCAAGCCTTTTTACAATAAATAGGAATTCCAAAACCATAGACACTAAAAAACCTAACACTAGGAGATGAAGTGCCAAAATTCATGTGAGCTCCGTTGGGGTAAGTTATTACATCAACTTCCCGGGGTCTTAAATTTTGCATGCGATCGTTGTTTTAGGTGCATGATAGCCCGTTGCAAATCTATATCCGAGGACTACACATGTTGCCATAAAAAAATAACTTTGTTCAAAATATAACTGTGGCAAGCCATAAAAATGCTGTTTAGGGCCTCAAAATGGACCCGAAAGTTGGGGACCCAAAAACTAGGAAAAAACTGCCAAAATGGAAAACTGCGAAAATGAGCTAGTTGGAATAGGTGGGGGGCCACCGAAATCCATTTGGTTAATATATCCACTAATGTATCTACTTAATCTATTTTCTACCAAAACAAATAGGTAGGGTGAGAGTGGGAAACCTTGTCTAATCCCCCTTGAAGACTTAAATAATTTTGATGTCGATCCCTTAATCAATATTGCAAATGAGACACTAATCACAAATCCCATAATCCACTTAACCAGAAGAAGTGAGAAACCTATGTGAATTAAGAGTAGGTGAAGCTACAACCACGAGACCCTATCATACACCTTATAAAGATATAAATTTATCATTGCCACTGGAATATGCGAGGTTTTGATAGTATGCAGTGCCTCTTGTGCTGATCCT
Organism: Picea glauca; assembly: GCA_000966675.3. NCBI lineage: Eukaryota > Viridiplantae > Streptophyta > Pinopsida > Pinales > Pinaceae > Picea > Picea glauca. The sequence continues at coordinate 331,044 of JZKD02S2377017.1, forward strand.
ATAGTCTTATGTATCTGGTGCTCTTCCATGAACCCAAACTACTTAGGTGAGATTACTTCTGAGAGGACAATATTCAATCTAATTGCAATGAACTTGCAAATGTAGTTCCATAGGGAGATAGGTCTAAATCCATAAAAAATCTTAGGACAATCCAAAAGTATCAATGTGTAGATTGCCAACAATTGACTGTGGGGGTGAAGCCTTGAAGTAATGGCCATGATATCACTAGAGGAAAATAGTGGGGAAACTGTGTGTAAGGTAGATAGAGAGGTAGTGGGGGGGCCCAGAGGGCCCATAGTGATAATAGTGGAGGTCATTCAATGTAAAGTGGACTAGGTCCACTATATTATTAAATAAGGCCCACTATGGTAGTTAGATATAATAAATGAGTAATTAGATATAATAAATGTAAAATGACTTCTTAGAAGGTTTTACTTCTAGAAGAATCCTCCTCTAGAATGTTAGTTGATGGTAGCACTATATAAAGGTGTTCAAGCAATGTAATGAGATATGAAGAGAAGTATTGTAGTTGGAGCAGTACCTCAATAGGAGGATTCCCCCTCGAAGAGGCAAGTGAATAGGAGAGGATCCCTTCCATAATAGGATCCATTGTATGGTGTTGTCCTACCCCAAGGGTTTCTATAATAAAGTTGTGGTTTTCTATATGGTTTCATATATCTTGTGTGGTGATTGTATTCAGAAATATTTGGATCTATTGTGGTGATTTTGTATTCAGTATTTGGTTCTTAACAAGTCTACCCAAGGAAAGTGTTCTGATACCAATTGGTAAGTACCTAAACCAGATCTGCAAATATACTTCAGAAATAACCAAGAATAAATCATAAACCATTCACCATAACAATGAACAGAAGAAATATCCAAAACCCTTGAGGTAGGACAACACCATACAATGGATTCTATTATGGAAGGGATCATCTCCTGTTCACTTGCCTCTTCAAGGGGGAATCCTCCTATTGAGCTACCGCTCCAAATACAATATTTCTCTTCATATCTCATTACATTGCTTGAACTCCTTTATATAGTGCTACCATCACCTAAGAACATTCTAGAGGAGGAATCTTCTAGAAGTAGAACCTTCT